>JBBYHL010000009.1:7801813-7815382 GCA_038381835.1 Adansonia madagascariensis
AGATTATGCATGTCGAGTTTTGAGTAAATTTAAAATGTCTAACTATTTATTTTATGTAAAAAGCTTTTAATCATTAAATATATAATAAAAAATAATATTTTTAATTGATTTGATAAAGATATTAGATTGATTGGAAACTTTACATCCAAGATAAGCACAATTATATTTGCCAAATCTAACGGTTAGTTTGTTAAAATATTAATCTTACAAAAAGTTATGCAAGTTTATAAAACTAATTTATTTTTACATTAGCGTAAGTGGATCTCTTCTCGTATTATAGTATTATATCAAAAAATATTGTATAATATATAATATTTAAATATATTATTTATATATAATATTATAATAAAATATTTATATAAATATTACGTAATCTAATTATATACAATTATATAATATTGATATTGTAATATATTATATGTTATTATATTATAATATCTAAATATTTGGTAATCATATATATAAATATAATCTATATTATTACAATTATATATACATATATTGTATCCTATATAATAAGTCTATAATTATATTATAATATTATACATATAAAATATAAATCATATTATGTTATAAGATAAATATATTTATGTCATTAAAGTGATTTAATTAATTAAGCTAATTAAGTTATCAAGTAATATTTAATAAAAGTACTATGTATCTTTAAAATTTAAAAGTATTTACACAATTAATTAATAGAGTTTATAATTAATTTATTATTATATTTTATTTTAAAAAATATTTTTAAATTATTATTATACTTATATATAAATTAATTTTCTTTAATAATTTTTTAAAATTCAAGATTAACTTTGGTAAGCCAAGATTCAAGTATAGCATTGAGCATAAATTTTTTGAATTTCACTAAAGCAAATTCAGATAATGAATTTAAATATTTTAAATTTAATATAAATAATAATTATAATATCTAAATTTAAATATTATTCAAACTATTATATTAAAATATATAATAAATAAATTAAATAATTATAAATATTTAAATACGTACTACCTATTACTATCAGTATTCTTTGTTAACAAATTTTTTAACCCTTTATATATCTTTTTTAAATTAAATTTTCTATTGTACGATACTCTTAATAAGAGGGATGATTTTCATTTTTTTTTTTTTATTGTATATCCGCGGTTTAACTGCTAACCGGTGCTTCCCTGCTGCTTAACCTACGCCACACCTCCCAGTCTCTGGCATTGTGTTCCATTGATGAACCAAGCTTTGCAACTAGGTTTTAAAACTTACACCAAACTTTCAAGGTTCTTTCTTTCTTTCTCTCTCTGATTAAGTTTCCCTGGTTTTGTTTTGTTTTTTCCTTATAGAATTTTAAACTGACAGAATAAGGTGTAGTTTTGCAGTGTGCCCTAGGAGTTTGGGGATTGGAAGATTGGCTCCATTAAGCGGAAAAGTAATGGGGTCTAAGAGAAGAGGCTTTTCGAATTCATCCTCCATTTCTAACCAAAACGTTGATAAGAAGCTCAAAGCAGTGATAGACAACGACAACCCTATTTTTGATAAGTCTTTTCTCAAGGTTTCTTCTTTTAGTTTTATATAAATTTGCTTTTATTAGTTTTCTATTTTGGGGTTTAATAGAAGTGATAAGAAAGCATAATAAAGATAAACAAATCAAAAGGATCAATGGCTACAACCTCTAATTCTTAATGGAATGTCATATTTTGAGTAATAAGTTATTAATTTTATGCTCTTATATATATATATATATTAATTTTAATTAAAGAAGGTAGATGTAAATGTGTTTGAGTTGCAGGATATCAAGGATGATCCAGGCAAAATCGAGGCAATGACAGTTCAACAACTCAGAACTGCATTGAGGTAAATAAAAAGTTCCAAGGGGGTAGCATATAAAAGCATATAACTTCTATATTTAATGTTATTGCATTCTAAATTATGGATCGATTTCAGTCACTTATGCATGTCGCATTTAGAAAAGCCTTTGTGCTTTATCTGCTATGGTTTCATTGGAAGATATTTCCGAAAATCAAGCTATGTGGTGAAACAGCTAATGCGAAAAAACTTGGAACTAGTTGCATTTGCTTTTAATTTCATTGTTCCTTCCAGTCAAAACTATTTACAAAATATTTAATCATGACTTTTTTGTTTGAAGCCTATTGATGGGATTTTAATGTCCTTGAAAACATTAACTTGGACTTGTTTTAATTGACATTTGTTATAACCATTTCTAATTGATAGGAATGCTGGTATCCCTGCCAAAGGTTTGAAACGTGACCTTGTATCTGCTTTACAGTCTTATTTGGCCAAGGAAATAGATGGTATGCAGTTTTCTACGGAAATTAAGATTTAAAACATATTTCAATGTTCAAATCTTCACATGACAGCTGCTATTGCTATTCCAACCTTCCTTTCCTCATCTCAGAAATTATTTGCGTTTGCAGGTGAAAGTTCTCTTTTGGAAAATAAACAAGATCCCTCCAAGTCTAATGAAAGCATATCTATGAGTATGGAGACAAGATCAGTAGAGGAGCAAGTCCAAGATGTCAACACTATTTCTAAGGTTTCGAAGGTTCAACAGAGCAAGAGGACCGTAAAACACTCACAAGTTAAGGGCAAAACAGCTGAAGTTGATGCTAAAATATTCACCCGCAAGCAGAAGCTATCAGCCAGAACTGCTTGTGCTTCAGGTAGTGTAGAAAATAGTGACATATGTAGCAATAGTGTTTATGCTGCTGTTGTTATTTATGGAACTATTCCATCTTTCTCCCACGTATTTGCTATAGGTTGTTTATTAAATTTGACTAGAAGGATGGTTTACTGTTTTTGATCCTTGATGTGGCTAGGTAGGAGGGCTTCTCTGTCAAAGAGGAAAGTATCTTCAGAAGATGTTGATAGCAAAGATGTTAGTACGGAAAATGTAGTTACTCTTCATGTGAGCCAAAGCGAACCATGGACCATTTTGGCCCATAAGAAGCCACAGAAAGGGTGGATAGCATATAATCCTAGAACCATGAGACGTCCACTTCCTGCTGGGAATTCAAAGTTTGTCAAGGTTCTATCTTGGAATGTCAATGGGCTTAGAGCATTGCTGAAATTAGAGGGATTTTCTGCCTTGGAACTTGCCGAAAGGGAAAACTTTGATGTATTGTGTTTGCAAGAGACTAAACTGCAGGCTAGTATATAAATTTATCATTCTATAGCTAAGAAAAATTAAATATAATATAAGTATTTTTGTTAGAAATTCTAATTGTAGCATATAATTTTTTTCTACTCTGGTTTCCCATGATCTCCGCATTAATTTGATAACTAGATATTTCACTGTAGTGCTTGATTAACCTCTTACATCTTTACTTGCTATGTGCAAACATAGTCATAGCAATAGCAGCATAAAGAGGCTGCTAAGACATCTTTCTCTTGATGGATGTTTTTTGTTGCTGAATGTTATGTTAGATATTGGATTTTTTCCGCTAGCTGGGAGCATTTTGGTGCCTTTTGATTCTATTTGATACCTATGATTTGTTTTCATACACATTTGAGTCATGTTGCAATGTGACTCCTAATTTTACTTGGTTAAAAAGCATTAGAATGAGTACCCTTCTAGTTAAGTGATTTTATTTTGTTTAGTTATTTAATTTTTTACATAACCCAATCTGGCCAGCTGATTCTAGCTTTCTTCTGTGAGTGTTTTGATGATGACAATAAGAGAAATTAGATTGATTTAGTCATTGATGCACTAACTTCCAAGATAACTGGGAGAACATTTTATTTATTTCTGAGAGAAAATTCAGGGCATGTAGGAGATCACAATTTGTTGATAATATAAGTAGCCATTTACATCTTTTTGCATTGTGTTTTTATGTTTGAGACTGTGCTTGATTGATTGTGAATTTGTGTCCTTGTGAGAGTATTTTCTTTACATGTGTCTGTCTGCACATCTATTTGTTTGTGTATGTAGAAATTTGAGAATTTAGACTTTTTAAAATTTATTGGTATATTGAGTGCATGTATTAACCTTGGAACAGGAGAAAGATGTCGAGTCAATCAAACAGTCTCTCATAGAAGGATACGAGAATAGCTTCTGGACATGTAGTAACTCAAAACTTGGTTATTCTGGTACCGCAATAATATCTCGGGTATGCCTGTTCTTTTGAGGATTCAAAGAGGCTCATCTTATGTGCTGCCCTTTGAATTTTTTTTTAACCTTTATGGATAGGAAGTATGCCACCTTTTTATATACCTATCTTTTTTATATTTAAAACCTAGTGGTGCTATCAAGCAAATATTAACTATTTTGATGGCTGTTAGTTCTTAAAGTAGCTTCAGCTGGATTATATATCTGTTAACTTCATACTCTTATTTGCTAGTTTCTTAATTTTGCAATATATGCCTTAATTTTGGAAATAATCATCTCTTACATAGAAAATTTGACATATTGTTATGGAATTGGCAGATTGGTACTTAAAAGATCACAATGTTAAGTTTGTTGTTTCTAGCTACCCTTCAGATCCTAATGATGAAATGAGACTTTGAGACATTATACAGGAAACTATGCAAAAGGTGAAGAGTAATTGTGCTTGATTTTATCCATTTAGCGAGCATTAATCGATGGGATTCACGTCAATCTTATGATATTACTGGTTACTGTGATTGATATCTGTTTTCTTGGTTCTATGTCTACTGTACTGTTATTAGGAGCTTGACCTTTTGAAATTCAAGTATCAACTATCAAGTACTTTTGCTGTTTTCATTTCTTTGCTTAGTTTGCTGTTAAAAAATAGCAGTTGTCTCACAGATAAAGCCACTTTCAGTCAGATATGGCCTAGGCATATCAGATCATGATAGTGAAGGACGGGTTGTGACAGCAGAGTTCGATTCTTTTTATTTGTTAAGTGTCTATGTTCCTAATTCAGGGGATGGCTTGAGAAGGCTGGTAAAGAGCTTAATCACCTTTTCTATATGACTTACCAATATTCTAGAAGTTTTTCAATTTTTTTTTTCATTTGATTTTTTCAACTCTTTGACCGAAGGCTTTTGTTTTAATTCCAGACATATAGGATTACAGACTGGGATCCATCTCTTAGCAATTACATAAAAGTAAGCATGCTTACTCTTCCCTATTTAATTATTTTTGTTTTCCAATTTGTGCTCTATTCTGGCAAGTTTAACCATCGTCCCTGTCTTGCTTTCTCTGCAACCTTTGACTTATTTTTCGCATTAGGCATATCATCCTGTGAATTCATGGGTTACATTAGATATGCATCTTTAGATTTAAGGAAATTGAGCACCCGAGCATTTGGCTCAGAAGTAGGTGCATGCATGTATCTCCCTGCTCAAAGAGCTGGTTTTATGCACCTCTTCTCCCAAATAATATTAATAATAAATACCTAGGGAAATTGATTTCTGCTTTGACTGCCAAATGGTCGTCAATAATGTAGCAACATATGGTTATTTTTGACATATTACTTGTACATTTTGGTAAGTATGAAAGAAATTGTTGTATTTTGCCAATTTCATGTCTTGTTAGAAATTATCTTTTGTTCATTTGGTAATTATACCGAAGCCTTTCAGCTGTTATCACATCACCTTTTCCAAGCTTGATCTTTAGCTAAATGCTAGTTCTTTTAGCAGTTTTAAGTATGCATATGCAGGGAAGATGATGGTATTGAAGCATAAATGGGCCTGATTATTTTTAGATATCTCTAGGTATTTTAGGCCTTTATAATTAGGTTTGCTTTTTAAGTATAGTCCTTATGTTTCAGATTAAAGTGGCTTGTGCTGCTGCCAAATTGTATATTGCTGGGACTCAACTCCCTATCTTTCTCACTATAATTCGTCTTCTTTATTCTCTATCCAATTATTCCTCTAGTTTCCTCCTCTTCCTCCTTTCTTTGCTCCCTATTTCCCTGTGATTTCTCTTGAATCTCCATTTTCTCTATTTGCCCCGTCTTTCTTCCTGTGTATTCAATTCCTCTTTTTGTTCTATATAACATAGATTTTATGGAATAGGACAGCTCTGTATTACTGTATTGTAGGAATTATAATCTCTTTTAAGGGGGCTTCTGTTAATTGATTTTTAACCGAACCAACATTGTTCTCGTAAAACATATTTTATTTACCTTTTCTCTGTTTGGAGACTTGATGTCTTAGTTGCTTCCCTTAATGATGCAGGAACTGGAAAAGTCAAAGCCCGTCATTTTGACAGGGGATTTAAATTGTGCACATGAAGAGATAGACATTTATGATCCTGCTGTAAGTCAATCAAGATTTTGATGATTTTTCATGGTACTTATATTTTATTTGACCTGTGGCTTAATGAATCTAAGCAAATATATTTAAGCAACCATGTAGCAGAATTTGATTAACAAACATTACAAATTCCTTCTGTTGTGTGATTGTGTAGCCATTGTATATTAAGGTTGACATGTTACACCCTTATCCATGGATAATGGACTTGTCTAGAAATTATGAAATTACTTCTATTTTCCTTGATTTCACATTTAATTAAGAGTTATCTTATCCAAACCCATATGGAAATATCAAGGGTGAGACAAACCATCTCTTACCCTTAAACTGCTTGATATTGGTTTCTATGATGGTCAACAGTATAAGAAGGTTCCTTATCCAAGGTACTCTGCCCAATGCATCAGGATTCAGGAAATTCTGAAATATACAGAATGCAGAATCATCTATAACTGTATCATGATACTCGCTGGTTGCCCACTACAAATTAGAGCTGCAACTCCCTTTTCATTGAAATGTTGTAATAGTTGTTTCAAAATTTTAAACATAGGGAAACAAAAGAAGTGCTGGGTTTACAATTGAAGAAAGGCAATCTTTTGGCACAAACTTCTTATCCAGGGGGTTTGTGGACACCTTTAGAAAGCAGCATCCAGGTGTTGTTGGCTATACTTACTGGGGTTATCGACATGGTGGGCGAAAAACTAACAAAGGTGTGATATCCTACTGTCTAAACTTGCCCTCTTTTTCTTTTTATTCTGCTTCATTTGTAAGATTATTTTTGTGCCAACCTTTTTTAAGTATCTATGAATTGAAGAAACTTCATGTACCTCGTAATGATTATTCTCTATTTATTTATTCCTTATGTTTGCCGGAATGGGTGAATTTTGTTGTGAAGTTGCATCTAGGTATTAGAAATATTTTTGAGGGGGGGGGGGTAATATAAATATCACTCGTGATTAGCTTCCATCATTGATAAAATATCTACCAGATTTGTTTCGGCAGTGGCTTCATATTTATTTAAAGTTTTGTTTTTCGAAACAGGGTGGAGGCTTGACTACTTCCTAGTCTCAGAAGCCATAGCTGATGATGTTCATGATTCATACATTCTCCCTGATGTTATGGGTAGTGATCACTGCCCTATTGGCCTTATACTAAAGCTCTAGTCTGCCCCACCAACAGTGGATCAATTGGCCGGTATGATGATGGGATAAGTGCTACATTGTTCTCAACCAATACTGCACTTGAAAGAAGTTAAGAGGGTGGTGGGAGTTAAAAGAAAATGGAATTTCATTGATACAATAGCTGCTGCACTCTGACTCTGCAAAAACCGATTATATCTTATGCTGTTGGTCTTGTTTTGTTTTTTGTCGAGGAGATCTGCGCAGAGGTTGGGGTGCATAAAATTGGAAGAGGGTTGAAACTCAAAAGCCATTTGAATTTATAAGATTTTGTTAAAATGTTTGGCTTTGTAGAGTTGGTACAATCTTGTTTTTCGCTGTCCACTTTCATATTTTATGAACACTTTTGGATGAAATAGTAGTTGTTTATGCTAATGAAATGTTATATTTCCCTGCCAAATAAGTCTTGTTGCAATTGTTGTCATTGATTGTAATATATGTTGATGGGTTTGCATGTGATTGAAGGTGATAATTAATACTTCATATGCATTCAAATTCGGCAATTTCTCAGCCTTCCTTGCTAAGGGTTATGCTTGTGGTGGAGAGTTTTGGATTTTTTTTTTTTTTAATTCAATCTAAAGAGCCTTGCCTATTTCATAAGCATTTTCTTTGAATCAAAACATCTTTCATCCTTAGATTTGGCCATCTTTTCTACCAAGAAAAAAATAGCAACTTGAACTACAAAAAAGAAACAAGAAAAAGAGGAAAAAAGAAAAACGTTATTCATATCACTTACGTTTAAGTCCAAAGCCAACCAATAAAAGAAGTGGGGTGAGATTATATTCATGCACGGTTTAACTTGTTTAACGCACGGGAATGTCAGTCATCATGCACTTTTGTTGTGTTTGTTGTATTGCTAAAATGTCTTCCTTGAGGGTCCCGTCCCCGTCCTCATCCGAGTGCACTATTTTGATAAGGTGCATGCTATGCTGAAAAGGCAAATTCACTATTTTTTTTTATTTCAATTTGGGTGTGTGAAACCGGTTTATTAAGATTGAAAGAGTGAGTGAAATTCTTTTATTTTTCCGTAAAAATGAATATGATCTAATCTTTGATTTGTGCTTTGGTTTGTTTCGTTTCATTTTTTCTTTCGATGGTAAGTTTAATGCCTTCAAGTTTGTTGGTGTGTTTTAATAAGAGAAAGTTTTCCGTCAAAAAAAGAAAAAGAAAAAGAGGAAGTTTGCTATGCTGGTCAATTTAGTAAGAACAAAATTATAGAAATAGAATGAAACAGTGAAAATTCCAAGAGAACAAATATGAGAGAAAAAAAGCAGCAGCCATTGCAGCTCGCAAGAGAGCTTCAGCAACTGCAACAACAGGGACAGATACAAAGCCAAGTCCTCCTCAAACCTAAGAAACAAGCACCCAGATCGAGCCACCAATCTCTCCACCAAAGAAGGGCCTTACTTTTAAGTTTTGTCTCTTCTTTTCTATACCGAACTTCTAGTTTTACCTTCCTTTCCAACACTGTAAGATCAAGCAAGACCTCAAAATCCATCCTTATCAATGCTGCCCTTAGTGTTACCGGCTTCTTAAGGTCTTTTGCAATTGTCGGATGGATCTTGAGGTATTGAGATGGACCTCAACAGAAACAAGCATTTAAAAAGAAAAGACAGTATTTAAAAATTAACCTGAGGTCAAAACAGGTTGAATTGTTGGATTGAACTCGAGAAACAGAGCAGCAACAGGCTCGAGTCTTGGGAATTGTTGTAGGCATTGTTTTATGGGTTTTGGCCCATCTTGTTCCAGTATTTTTGACTTCATACTACTGAATCAAGCTCATGCCGTGCTAACTATGGTAAACCGGGTCATGCATGAATTTTCTCCGAAAAGTTCAAAGTTTATATTGTTTGCGATACCGAGGCTGAAGATATTGTGGGTTCAGAGTCAGACAAGGTGGAGAATTTTAAGAAATTTAAAATTAAAGCTCCATAAATTGATTATAATGATGAATTGGATGTTGGTCCTTGTTCTCGGCTGATGTGTAACTTTAGAATTTCAAAGGAGTTCAGGAGAGAAAATTAGGAGAGAATTGTGTATTCTTTTCATTATATTTTCTCTTTCCTCCATGACACCTTTTACATGACCGTTGCAACTAGTCACGTTTGAACAACTAATTATTTCATTAATTCCTAACGGCACTTAACCGAAATCAAAACTGTGAGACAGCTGATTATAAAATAAACGATGACAAGAACCAAAAAACTCTGCACATGAACCCAAAGCTGGCCTGCAACTCTAAGGCTCTAAACAGCTGCCTTCCCCTTTAAATCATCCTTGTCCTCAAGGATGAAAGCTTGGATACTTTGTTGGAGTTCATAAAAAGGAGTCTTCCAGCTTGAATCCTTTGGAAAACAATTATTCCATTGTACTAGGACTTCAGTGATAGCTCTATTCCCTTTTTTGACAATTCTCATCTTTAATATCTAGACCGGTTCGTTAGCAATGACTTCATCTTCATCCATCAATGACAACTGAAACTAGATAGGTTTGGATCCCTCTTACTTCGTGAGCTGTGAGGCATGCAAGGTGGGATGCACCTTAGCCTCAACAAGAAGGGCCAATTATAAGCAACTTTTCTAACCTTTTTTATCACCTTGAATGGACCAAAGAATTGAGAAGATAGTTTTAAAAAATGTCTATTGTGAACAGATTTCTATCTATAAGGTTGTAGTTGTAAGTAATGCCCAATATCTAATGCCAAATTCCCTCTCAATTCTCTTTCTACCAACTGTTGATTCATTTTGCTTATGGCTCTCTCCAAGTGGAACTTCAATAACTTGATTACTACTTCTCTGGCCTATGAACTCTTGTCAACAGTGCCAACTTGGAATCCTCTGGTAGGTAAAGCATGTGGATTGGTGGAGGCTAGCCATAAACTACCTCAAAGAGGTAGTGTTGGTATAGGAGTCATAGATGGTATTATACCACCACTCAGCCATGGAAATCCACTTGGCCAGTCCTTAGGACTCTTTGATACCATACATCTAAGATATGTTTCAAAACTTCTATTGACTACCTCACTTTGCCCATTAGTCTCGGGGTGATTACATGTTGATAGGTTGACTTTAGCGCAAACATTTGAACAATTCTTGCCAAAAAGAGCTCACAATAACCTTGTCCTCATAAGATACAATGCAATTTGATGCACCATGGAATTTTTAGACATGGTCCATAAAAGCTTAAGCTACACTTAGTGCAGACAGTGTATGAGCCAACAAAATGAAATAAGCATACTTGCTTAATCGATCCATTATTACCATAATAAACTCCTTACCATAGGACTTAGGTAGGCTTTCTATAAAGCCAACAAAATGAAACAAGCATCTTCTAGCGTAGGCAAGGGTTGTAATAGCTTAAGGGAAGCTGAGTTGTCATACTTGCATTGTTGATAGACAAGACATTCTCGGATAAACTATCAAACTGACTTCTTCAAACTTTTTTAGTACACAAGCCTACCTAGCCTATGCATAGTGGTTATGGCTCCAAAGTGACCTCCTAAAGAGGACCTATGAAATAGTTGCAGCAACTCTTTTCTTAAGGCAAAGTCCTTTCCTACCACTAGCCTTCCTTTCCTTCTCATCTATTCAAGCTACTATTTATAATGAGATCTCCTTTTTGGCTGCTGAGGTTGTCTATGAGAGAAGCCAATTGAGGGTCAGTCACCTACGTATGTTGAATCCTATGAAACAAGTTGGATTGGAGGAGAAATTCATCGTATTCAACTTGAGGCCTTTTAGATAAGGAATCAACTTCTAAGTTTGATACTTGTTATAACGCACTTCATAATCTTTCCGTCATTTTCAATGTCCACTACTATTGGGTTGGGTTCTGTTTGTTGATCCAACAAAAACCTCAAAATCTGGTGATTCGCTTTTGGTCACAAAGTGTTTCTTTAGCAAGTATGAACTTTGCTTCCTTACAACTGCAAGAATGGTCATCTTTTTTTCATAAACATATAAGGCCGGCTGCTTACTAGACAGAGCATTACTGAAGTATGCTACAAGTTGACCTTTTTGGCTCAAAACAGCCCCAATGACCGTGTTTGAATTGTCTACTTCAATAGTGATTGATATTGAAATTTGGCACATTGAAACTTGAGTTGTAGTAGTGGCTTCTTTAAGTTGTTGAAATGTTAGTTTAGTAGATAATTCCATGTGAAGTCATGGCTTCTTTAAGCTGTTAAAATGCTTTTTAGTAGTTGGATTACATGTAAAGGCATTTTTTAGTGACTCTATAAAAAGCCTAACAATAAGCCTGGAATCCTTAATGAACCTATGATAATACTAGTTAGTACTAGGAAGCCTTTCAATTCCTAAACATTTTTGGCTTAGATCAATCTAACATACCCTGCACCATATTGGTATCCATGGAGACCACGCTTTTACTAACGACGTGCTTGACAAAGTGCTTATTATGTATTAATATTTCAAACACCCGTTGTTACCTAAGTAAGGCAATCCTCACAGTGTACTATGTCATAAAAAAACACCAATAGAAATTCCCTAAGGTAGTTTAGAACACATTATTTGTTAGTACGTGGGGAATCGAAAAACACGAGAAATTGACAAAAGCTTCAAGGTGTGTAGCAATGCCACTTTTTTTAAGATTTTATTCGCCCCTACTATTAATGAGGTATGCAAAAGGGTTACTGACATATAAACCTCGTGGATACAATGAAGCCCTACGATTGACGGCGTTTTGCATTGACGACATCAATCCACTATGCACTAAGTAGTGTGTGACAAAACTACCAAAATTCTATTTGTAGTTTTCTATCTAGTTTTTTTTTCTCCATGTCTTTCAAATAAGAGGGTTCTATTTATAAGCAAAGAAATGCCTCTTCATGTAGACATAGCTTTTTCAAATATATGTCCATTTGAATAGTCACACCACTTGGTAAATAACTAAGAGACACCACTCTTTATAATTAAGAGAAACAACTTTTGAAGACATGACCTTTGATATTATTTTGAAAATGTCCCAACAATCCCCCACCATTTTCAAAAGAAACCAGATTTTGATAATTTTGAAAATCTATTGCATAAATGAAGGTGTCTTACGATTGAACCTTCACTGAGTGAAAACATGATAAAGTTAACCGAAATTGCACGATAGACTATGCTTTGAACCAGCTATTCCATTTGGTTAATCGAACATATCTCACACAAAGATTTCAACACCAGTCAATGCATAGTATCAGGGGACACTGTTATGGCCACGTGTCTGTGTCTTCTTTTCATGAGTGTTGTTAAAGTCGAGCCCATGAGCTCCGAGAAATGGCCACACTTCACATTCACATAGGTAGATCCCATCAAGAGTATTCTCGTAACTATAACACTCTAACATATTTATGTTATGGTCTATTAAGAGTATATTTACTCATCTTTCCCTTATCATTACGGGTACCTAGCACTTTACCTAGGATGATATATTATGTAATATTATAGTGCTAGCAGCCACGTACAGATGATGTACTTTGTCTCATTGAACTCAAGACTTGACATTATACCAAGCATTGAGTCGAGTTTCCATCATGGGTGACTTAATATTATGGGCTTGTCTTCATCCCTAAATTACCAACATAGCTATGTTAATTTCCATACCACATGGTGAACTTTTGTAAATACTTGTATCTTGAAGGTTCACAAGACCAACACCATCACCATGTATGAATATACATTCTTTGGGTAAGGAATGCTCTTAATAATATTTCACTTATCAAGGATATCCTTTATACAAATACCATTTTTTTGTCTTAATAGTGATCACTTATCCATTTTTCGTCATGGTTACACATTTGTTCATTTTATTTATATCTTAATTTCATTATCGCCAAACGTGTAAACCATACATCACATTGTCCTTTTCAACCAAGTAATTTCTTATTATGAGGCCTCAAATCTCTTGTTGAAATAAGACAATATTGTTGCTATTTTTTCATAGCTTGTTGTCATAGTCAATACATGATTTTAAACTTATTATGTATATGTGCTCAAAATAAATGACTTTTTATCGATAAACCATACATACACAAGGGTGTTTCATCTCTTATTTAGAGCATAGTCAATATCACCAAACCATTACTGGACTTATCAAATGACTATTACATAAATACACCATTTATCAAGGACATTATTAGTCATTTTATTGCTAATGACCAAA
>JBBYHL010000009.1:7819994-7831155 GCA_038381835.1 Adansonia madagascariensis
AAAATTAAATTAAGGTATTTGAATTCTCAAATCAGATAATTTGGATCCTCATTTTTATAAATTCTAATAAAACACTTTCCAAACCTAGTATTCGGGTCCCTTTAGGTGGATATACGAGTCTGCTTAGAATAGGAAACAAATTATCTGCAGCCAAAACTCGACCTGTGAAATTTCTGGTTTTGTTAGTCATTCTCAAAACTTTCAATGAGCGGTACTTGGATACAGGTAACAAGTAGTCTGCCAGTGTTACTCCTCCAAATACAAGAAATATTTCTTGTAAGGATCAGTTCCTACTCAACCCATCTCCATTTGTAACTTCAAGCTTCATGTTTTCTGGTCTAGGAAAATCAAATCAAATCAAATCCATCACCTTCTAAAGATTCTAAGAATGATTGCTGACAAGCATGAAGTTGAAGCAGGTTCTGATTATTTCCTGGACTCAGAAACGAAGTAGACTACAACTGAAGCATCTTCTCGAAGTCAGGGTGGCAGAAAAATAGAAGAAACAGAACCATCCAAGAAAATATAAAAGGTTGACTGAGATCAATCGAGCTTTCAAAGTATGCCATCGACAGGAAAGGGAAGACCTTCATCCAGTTATTTTTGTGCCGAGTTATCAGGATACGCAAGTAGCTTGGAACAATATACTCTAGTGAAACAAGTCTGATGCTTTACCATTTAGCAAATCATATAAAATGCCATAAGCTTTTCTGATGCAGAGGACAATTTTTAGGTAAGTACCAGCATTTCAGAACAAAGTTTTAACTTCTAATACTATTAATTTTAGTGAAAATTTAAATTGTTTAAAACCAAATATTACCTCCTGTGGACAGGTATTACCGGTAACATTAACAGCACAACGTAACAAGAAAGTCCAATATGAAATTCAGCAGGCCCATGCTGAAGAAATTTTCTGGAGGAACTGACTTGAAGAAGAAACTGAAGAAATTATCTACGAGAGTTATATTCCCAAGATGATCAGCATTCTATATCATTCCATCCAGCTAGGCAAGCCCGCATCATTCTGAATCTAGTTTTGATAGCAGTAAGCAGGATAAGAAAAATTCAACAAATGTGAAACAAAAGCTAGCTTATCCTGGTAAAAAATCCATTATAGAGTTCTAAAAACATCTACATTGGGACCTATGGAGATCTTAACTAAAATGCCAAGTTTGAAATCCAATAAGCCTTCCACAAAGAAATACCCTGAAATTTCTTCCAATTCAGATCGTACGCAAGCATAGGGAGAGCTACCAGTTCCTTAGCTCTCAAAGATTCCAAAATTTCCGATCATGTAGATATTAAACCGGGAGTAAGTGAAACTGATGGAACGGCAGTCTTGAATGTCTGTCGATATAGCTATTGCTCTGCATGGCCATCACCACAGTAATAAACCAGCGTTAAAGGGGCTTGCGCCAATGAGGCGGTGAGTGGCAAAGAAACAAAAGAGCCTGAAACCAGACCGTCAATCCTCTGGTAAAGCAAAAGTATTCTGGTAATAGAAAGAAAGTACTCCAGACAGAGAACCAAATGTTTCACCTGCAATAAAGGGGTTTATGAAGGTATAGCTTCAAGTTTGAATTTGGAAGGGTATGAAGGTCATTCAGGAAATAGTGTCAAAACCTAGGAGACTGTTTCAACTGTGGTAGTTGTGAGCTTCCTAATGGCCTTGCCTCATCAGCTTCTGTTACTGGGATGATGGAAGAACCAACTTCAGCTAATGAAGAGAATAATGAAGATTCTGAGCTAGATCATCAGATCCTTCAACCTGGCTGCTTTTAGTACTGATGCTGCATGCAAAATAGAGAAAGAAAATCAGAAAAATTTCACATTTTGGAAATTGATATATCAGGGTATGGTTACGGGTCTTGATGCTGAACTTGAAACCCAAAAACCACTTTCCTGGAGTGTATTCAGACGGACAAGTAGAAAATCTGCGTAATGCACATTAAAAGAATAACTCTTGTCAAAAAATTTCACGACATAATAGAAAATTATGAAGCAAGCAACCGGAAGCTTAAGTTCAGTCAAACTGATGCCATTACGCTGGTACAACAAGCGTTTGAAGATCCTCTCTTAAATTCCAGAACACTCATAGGATAATCAATCACTTGGTAGTGAGATGACTCCAGACAAGGGTTTCTTGTTAAAAACAGGATGAAGGCAAAGCAGTGAGCATCTCAACTTCCTCTTGTTCCATTGAAGACTGTGTGATACAAGATCAAGAAGAAATGCAGCTTCAAACTGATTACAAAGTTGCATCTGAAGAAGGGAAAGCAGTGTGACAAGCAAATGCAAAAAAACTGGAGCAATCTGAAAAAAATAATTATCCTCAGGAGATTTGCCAAGTCATTAGAAGAGTTGAGGAACCTAAAGCCATGCAGAACCCAGTGCCTACCTATGGACAAAGACGTAGAAGCAGAAAAGATTCAATTAAGACATCAAAATATGAAAGGATCCCATTACAAGAAAATGGGTATGATATGAGGTCCAATGAAGCAGCTTATTCTCCTACAACTACTGTTCAAGCCTATAGTGACTCATTGATTCAGGATGTTGACAGTGCAAAAGAAAAAAAAAAAGATTCTGAAATATGGGTAGGCAAAGCAAAAGATCCTGAATTAGTTCCAAAGATGATCAAGACCAAGATAACCAATCCCATACAGCATACCAGCAAATCCCAAAAGCATCTCTTGAGCCCAAAGAAACAAATCTGATTTGTGGTTGCACAGAACAACCATTGCGTATAGCGGGCTCAGAAATGAGTGATACAAATATGAAGAAAGAAGATACTGTTGAATCGATAACAATGGGAATGAATTTTCGATTCTTATGAATGTTCAACCACAGTTGGTTGACCTCTCTTTGTCAGAACTTGACGAACACAGACTATCTGATAAGTCACTAATGAGGGTGCAGTAAGGACCTCAAATGAAAACTATTTTCCAGTAAGGGTCCATTTGTATAGTAGAAAACGACTTTCAAAAAATGTTATCCACATTGTCCGGTATTTGTTTCGCGAAAACTAGTTTGATCAATAGAAATTGACTTGCTACTCAATAAAAAATAAGGTATCATCATTATCATCTGCTACTGGAGATTAAACAGTGAGCTATCTAGTAGCTGCAATTTTTGCATAATTTTTATAGTAATTACAGTGAATTATCAAAAGAAAACCAAAAACCAGAGTGAAGTATTGCCATCTTGAAAGCTAGAAACTGCATGCAAGGTGCAATTTCAAGGATGCAAAGAAATCTAGAAGAGCATAAGGTCCAGCATTAATAGCATTGTTCCATGACAAACACGTTCATATGAATTTGCATGAATACACAATGTAAACTACATGAGAAAATGTCATAGAAGAATCATTGCCTAAGCTCTGTCAACCCAAACAATTTGCTACTGATTATCACAAGTTTCTAACTTGTAAAGGAAAGTAATGATACCAATGACCATTTCATTACAGCTTTTCAGTGTCTTCTAGAAAATATGGAAGGACTTAACGAGTGTCCTTAACATTGTCTCCATTTGGAACAATGGTGAGATTAACTACAGTGAGATAAAAGGTGGGCTATTCGGTGGTCCAGCCAACACTGAAATAAAAGCATGGGCTCATATAACATTCTGTCTCAGCAGAATAAGATTCTATAAAACATTGTAGAAATTACTTTGACCGGAATATGTGAGGTAGAAGTAATATCTTTGGTAGAAGAAAACCAACAAATAATCACATTAATCAACTACCATGCAACTGATAAAAGAAAGAGGGGGTGGGGAGAGGGGGGTGATCCTGAGTCTCTGCTTATATGCATATTCCATGCTTGCCAGGAAACAAATTGCTTGAAATCTGCAGAAAAGAAAATGGTGAGTGATGTTCTAGATACCTTATGTTTCAATTCTTTGGAAGAGCTAATCAAACAGAAACAAGCAAAGTATTCCATCATCAAAGATAGACTAGCAACGTTAGACACGATTATATGAATATGAAACATATAAAGTAACTAAAACACAAGAAGATATGACATAAATACTTGTATCAAAATTTATATAAATATAAAATACTTTAGACACAATTACAACATGATAAAATATACGAACATAGAGACAAATATACAATTTGCCAGATCTAATCAAAGACGGCAGTTGTGGAGCATTAATAGGGGATGAAAAAGAAAATGGAGAATTTGCTTCAACCTAGTAGTTCAGTGAGCAAAGTCCAGAAACTGCAGTCACACCCATGGCGATGTGACTTTTAGTTTGCTCACTTGATATTCTGAAAAACTTTAAATTAAATCAAACTAAATACTGTCGCATATTTTTACATCAATAATAATAGGAAAAAAAAAAAAAACTAATCATAACAGCCAATGATTAAGAACCTTGAATTCCAACTTGAAAGTCTTTGGTAAAAGTAATAATAATAACTAATCATAACAGCCAATAATTAACAGTATTCTTTCACAATTTCAAAGCTATACCAAACCCCAAAACCGGAATAACCAAAGTAAAGTAAACCACCAAAATGGAAGGATTCAATGCAGGTTCATCAGTTCAAGTTTTTTCTCTGCTCCTTTTCAAGAGTCAAGTTTAATAATCTCTAATTTTGTTTTCCTTTTATTGAGGGTAGGAAAATAAAAACCATTGGTTTGCTTCAAAACTTCAAGGAATAAAACATAACCCCTGTTTCTTTGAGTCTTGAATAGCAGACAATGAACTATAATACCCTTTTAACATATGAGCTCAATGGCAACTAATTGCTAACCATGGCACTCAAAAAAACAAGAGAAACAGCAACCAGGAAGAGAAGAGAAGAGAACAATATCAGCAAATCTCCAAGGTAGGTGTACAGGATATTCATGGTCTTCAACATTCAAGTTAACTGCATCTTTTCAAAGAACAAAATGCCATACAAAGGTATTACCAAGCGAGTGGGGATTTAGATATATTCCATAAAATTTATCTCATTCTTATGGGTGAGATCAAAGTCAATTGTGTACATTGACCACTACAAACCTCCAATCCCCAAATTTTCATAAAATTCCAACAAAGCTAGTCAGGTGCATATTGAACACATAGATTCCTTCATAAGATAGCAATCTGTTTCCTTTTGAATTAGACACTTGGAGTCAAACCAAGATCAGCCTTGAAAATAACAGTTTGCATATCTAGAGCATAGGCAGGCACAAACAAGAGACAAAATACGGAAAAAAAGGGTTATAGGGTGCAGATACTTGATTTTGGTTATTTAACATAATATCTCTTCTAGAGGAAAGTAAACAAGTAATTGCATTTTCGAATAGTAAAAGTAATCCAAAACAAGTAACCACATCATTTTACTGACGTTGCATCATTGAATGATCTTATCTGGAAACATCTTGTTCAAGAACAACTGATATTCGAAACAACTATCGTTCAAAACAGCTCTCATTCAGAACAACTCCTATTTAGAACAATTATTATTCGGAATAGCTGTTGTTCAAAACAGCTCTTGTTTAGAACAGCTGTTATTCTAAGAGCTGTTGTTCGAAAAAGCTCATGTTCAGAACAGTTATTGTTTTTAACAATTCTTGTTCAAAAATAGCTATTGTTCAGAATAGCTACTGTTCAGAATAACTGTTACTTGGAACAACTCTTGTTCAGAATAGCTCCTGTTCAAAATAACTGTTGTTCAGAACAACTATCACTCAAAATAGCTTGCATTTAGAACAATTATTAAAGAGAATAACTTCCGCTTAGAAAAATTCTTGTAGAGAACGGTTTTCACTTGTAACAGCTCTTGTTAGGAACAAAACAGTTCTTGTTCAGAACAACTAGCGTTTAGAACAACCTATTTTGGAACAGCTCCATTCAAAACATCTCCATGTATTCTCATGGAACAAGTTATTCACGAAACAACACTCTCATGGAAAAGACACCCCTACTGAAAAGTATTCTATAAAATATGTTCCATCTAATACTACTTCATTGATGTGCAAGAAATTGAAATAAATTGGTTTAATTTCACTATTGGGATGTTTTAGACAATTTGGCTTGGCGGATCAAACAAAGAGGTAGTTAAGAGGTTTTCTCTTAACCTTTCCTTGAAATATGAGTGCTTCTCCCTTTCTTTGAGAACAAGTGATGAACTCTTGTTCATCACTCACCTTTACTAATAAACTCCTAACATTAATACTTTAGTAACTATTAACCATCATTATACCTATTGAAACATAGTAACTCCTATGCTACAAATGCAAGTATTGTAACTCCTTTTCCAAAAAGTCTATAAATAGGAGTTATCTCAACCCTTGAAAGGACTTTTGGACTTTTGGTAAAATTTGTCCCAGAGATTCTCTCTACAATCCAGTCCTCTAATTCTCTCTTCAGCCTTACTTCACCTTACCAGCCACCACCTACCACTGCACTCAGTGTTTCAAGCTCTGTTCCAACCTTCCTCTCCATTGTCTTCTGGCAATATTCCATTCACCTATTTACGACATTTCCTCTCTGCATCAAAGAACCCTCTACACAGGGAAAGCAAAAGTAATTAGATGCCAAAGTAAGATATATTGACAAATAGTAAAGGACACCATGTTTTGATCAGAAAAAGGCACACAGTCATCTACGTAGCACAGCAATGTCTAATTGAAGAAAACATTTGCTTCAAAAGTTTCATCACGATTCTTTCGTAAGCTACTATTATGACCAGAATCCAGACATACGAACTGAAAATGGTAAGAAAACAAATATAAACACGAGGTTGAGATATCAGACAACAAAGAAAGAAAAATATAATGGAGAATAATTGAAAATTATTGTAGATATTGAAAGCATTCCATTACCAAAAAGCAAATAATAAAATTTGTCTACGCCAAAATCAAAGAAATAGCTAATACAAAGATGCCAAACATATTAGAAAAACTTGATTTCCTATTAAAAGGAAAGTTCTGAAGCCTGCTCATCTACTACTCCACTGCATCTTTGCTTTTGCTTCTTTTCTTCTTTTTCTTCTTTTCACTTTTATCAGCCCCTACATCATTTGCATCATCGACGACAGCAGTAGCCTCCTTACTCTCTTTGCTCTTCTTCTTCTTCTTCTTCTTCTTCCTCTTTTTCTTCTCAGATTTCTCTGGATCAGGTGAAGCAGCTTCAACCTTATCTTCGTTCTTCTTCTCCTTTTCCTTCTCCTTCTCAGCCTTCTCTTCAGTTTCTGCACCACCATCCTGTTTATCCTTCTTTTTCCTTTTCTTTTTCTCTTTCTTCTCAACTTCCGCTTCCTTCGTTTTAGCTTTTTTAGCAACAACAGAGGCGGGGTTATCACTGCTTTCATTCAATTTGCGCTTGCGCCCCTCCCCATCTTCCTCATCCTTGCCCTTTTTCTTCTTTTGCTTTTCCTTTTCCTTCTCCTTTTCCACCACTGTAATCTCCTTCTCTACAACAGCTGTCTCGCTACCCTTCACCGACGGTTCAGCAGATGCTGCAGGGCTAGCAACCATAGAATCCCCACCAGTTGGCAACATAACATTTCTCAACCACTCTTTGGGAGTATTGTCATTTAAGAGGAGTGTAATGTCGGTTGTTTTGTTAAGGCGGTCGTGAATTTTGAGACGGATAGGCCATTGGGAAGTGTCGATGGAAGGGGAGGAGCTCTGGGTGTTGATCATGAAATCTTGGTCGGATTCTTTGGTTTCCGTTTTTGACTTGTTCTTTTTCTTTTCGGAACGAGAGAGCTCAACCTCAGACATCCGTTCTCTTTTCCTTTTCCTCTTTTTGGTTAGGGTTTTGGCCGTGTGGGTTTAGTGTTAAGTTGGAAGTGAGGGGTGGAAGGTTATTTGCTTGGGGGAAGAAAGAAAAAGTAGGTTCTTGGAGGTTTTATGAGGTCTTTAAAAAACCGAACCGGACCCCGTAGTTGAATCATGAACCAGCAGATTTTTCGGTCCATATAGGATATTCATTCGATGAAATATTGCTGGTATAGAATCGGTTTAATAGATGAAAATTAATTTTATATTTTTTTTAAAAGAACTTTGTTTGTAAATAATGAGATGTTAGTGTTTTTCTAAATTTCTTTTAATTTTATTTTTAATTTATAAAATTTAAATTTTAACCTATAATTTATGTAAAAGATCATATAATTTAATAAAATACATATTTTTACTAATTAAAAAATATATTTAATATTTATTTAATATTAAAAATATTTTAATTATAAATATATTTATTTAAAATTAAAATTATTTTTTAAAATATTTTTTATTAAATTAATTGATTCAACTAATTAAAACAATTAAACCGAACATTAGAACTTTAGCTGGTTTGATCTGGAAATTTTAGCACCTTGGCCTGTCCGGGTTGGTTCAAAGGGGCTCCTATTTTAGTCCTCTCCTCAAGATTTAGTCGTGCATTTATATTATATCTATATTATTTTTTATTATAATAACCGTATTTATTTTTTTATGCTATATACTTATAAAAATTATGACCAATTAATAATTTATATTATATTTATATATTTTTTATATTATATCATATTTCAATTATTTTTTTCATATTAATTTCATATAATCGTATTGTATTCAAAATTATATGATCTAATATTTTGATACAAACAGAATTGCATGCTACATCAAGCTCCTGCATATCATCTGGTTAAACCAACTGAATATTATGGTAGATGCATTGCAGATGGCAGCTAAAACTTGAATAATAGTTATTGTTTGATGCAAACACACCAAGTGATGAGCTAAAAAGGCAGCAAACCATCTGACTTGGTAAACATGTTCCTTCCACCACAAAGATGATGCTTATCTAAAGAGCACAGAGCAAGTATTATCATCAGCAAATAAGGGTCTGCAGGAAAAGACCAACACAAATCCAAGAAGAAAGTCATTTGGAAACACCACAGCAGAGTTTAAATTATCAGAAAGGGTCCTTCAGCTCACTCCTTTTCTTCGGATTTGCACTAAGCATTCATCTACTCAACCAAGAAAACAAAAACAAAACAAGAAACACTTTCATTCACCTAGAGCTGCTATTCTTCTGCTTAGCTTTCTCAATAAGGGGTTTCAATTGCTTCTTTTCAGCAAGGATTTTAAGGAAGTTGAACAAGAACGGTATGTAGTTGTGTTTCCTTCGAATATTTTCGGTTCTCCACTTCTTGAATTTCTCCTCCTCCATCAAAATTTTCTCGGTGGCACCCTCAATCCCTGAATTCACTTCTGAAAGTTGTTTGTTTAGTGCTTCAAAACTGGTTTTGTCCGTAGGTCTGTCCGACTGTATGGTAGCCAGCTGCTGCAAGATGCGTTCTCTCTTCTTTTGGAGCTCCTTAAGTTCAGCAGTGTACATCTCTTTTCTGTTCTTGATAACTGCCATGAGGTTGAATCTTATTTCACTTTGGGAATATCTCTCGATTCGCTCTTGGATTACTGGTTGTACCAACTCCAACCATTCCATGTCACCTGGGCCTCCAGGGCACTGACCAAGGCTAATGGGTCCCTCCTTCAGTCCATCAAGTTCATAGAGTACTCCATCCACTGGTATGTAGCTTATGAAATGGTAGACGTCGTCATCCTTCCCAGCCGCCTTCTGCTCATCTGGAACAAAAGGCTCGGGCCTTGCAAAACTATTATGGGCAGTACGTATAGCTTCGCTGTTATTTATAGCCAGACCCTTGAGTTCTGGAGGAAAGTTTTTAGTGAATTCCTTCAACTTTGATAGTTCTGGGCCAATGTCAATATCTGGGCAATTCATGAGAATAGACAGTATTGCTTGTGTAGCACAAGCATTATTGATGACCTATGAAAATGTACAAACAATTTCAGAAGATTTTTGCAAATAATTAGACTCCAGAAATTAATGAATTAGATTGAAACCAACCTGGCTAGCGAAGAACAAATTAGGGTTTGGGTCCTTAATTACAAGACGTTCATCCTTCTCCCCAGGGCGCCATTTGAAAAGGAAAATCAACCCATACACAGGCCTATCAAGGAAAGAATAATTACAAAGGAATAGACTCAAATGTGAAATTTGTGAAATGGCGAGTATCAAGCAAGAACTAACCTAAGATTGTTCAGAGAGTCAAGATCCAATGAATACAACTCCTCTACCTGGATAAGACATAAGTCATCATGAGTCATGAAAGTATAAAGCAGGTGAAAGAAACACAAACAACAATGGTTTATTATACATACAATATTTCAGACATATAAAGAATATGCACACCTATGTACCCACCAAAACACACGCAAAAGGATTGATCTAGCATTCAGTGCCGCAAGGGCAAAAGAACAAACAAAATAGTACAGTGCCACTGTTGTTAAGGCGTGCGCCTAGGCATTGAGCCTTAGTGCCGAACAACTCCTTTAGGCGAGGGGCATTTGATTAGGAGCTACACCTCGACACATTTTTTTGTAAGGCAATAGGCACAAAAAAAGCCCATCTAATTGAAGGTCTCTTCAATTTCTCTATTTTTTAAAAAAATTTCCATTAGCTGTACCTTTAGTAGTAAGAAAATGGATAACATAAACTCTCTACTTCTCAATATTTGAGTATTTAACAACAGAGATGGAACCACAAGAAAATCATGCATACTGAGAAAAATATTGCATGTTCTGTAAAATAAAATGGACCAGTCTTTAGAGTTTACTGCCATACTTATATATACACAAAAAAAAAAAAAAAAAAAAAATACGGACATATACATATTGCACCTTACTTTACTGAGGCAAGAACATTTTAGCACCTTGCCCCTAGGCAATATAAAGATTCTAGTGACTAGAGTGCGCCTTGCAACCTTAACAACACTATACAGTGGTAGGGACAGCAAAGGCTGCAGTTTTATTCAACACCAATCTAACCTGATCCAATTATGTGGGGTCTAATTACCCTATAAACAGGATTATGTAGAGGCTTTAAGGTACGCTAATGGTAGATCAATGCTAGGTTAGAAAGATATTATCCTTTTTGGAAGTCAAAGGCCAAGATCATGGCTTCTGTATTGTCAAAGAAGTCCTTGTGATCCAAGGAATACAACCTTGGTGGCTGATTAGACATTAAAGTACAATTCTCTCAGTTTATCATCCCAAGGAATTTGGTAATTTTCTGTTAGCCGGAATGTGCATTAGTTATGTGGTCCATTGGGTCTTGTTTTGGGTTTAGTTACATTATAAATTTTTTCAATGGA
>JBBYHL010000009.1:7835758-7847919 GCA_038381835.1 Adansonia madagascariensis
TAATAATAGTCTCCCTACTGCCTTATGATTTCCTTTTTCTCAAATATTAACTATCAAATGTTATCCACATGAATTTTGTACGCTTTCCAGCACCTCACAATTTTATTATTTTTTCTATTTTTTATTTTTTTCAAAAGAATATCCACTTCAAAAATTAGGTCAGGAATTTCAAAACAGGCCCCAAGAAGAAAAAATCACCTCCTGCAAGGCCATTTTCATTTTGACATTTGTCATCATTTTTCAAGGACTCTCTAGGGGAAGAGCTAGAAGATGGCTCTGGAAAACTGTTTCCAATTGAGCTCAGTTTGCAACAACACTAGAGCTAGTGTCCTGCAAAGCTACCGTCATTTTTCTTCTGTCGAGAAGGTTCATTTGCCGACATTTAGAGGGTTGAAATTGAATAAACCCAGTTTATCATTCGCTTCATCGTCATCTTTTGCTCATTCATTTACTGCCAGAGGCCAAAAATCCAGGCTCATCTGCAAAGCTCGCGAAGCTGTTGCAGGTATGCAGTTATTTCTATTGATTACTTTAATCATCATTATTATGATACGCATAGTCCTGGCACATGTCTATCTCAAGAATTAGATTAGCACCTAGAGTTTTTCAATAGTAGCTTATTCATAATGTCCCAAAAAAAGGGGGAAAAAATGCATGTTACTTTAATTGTTAACCATCATCGTAGCCACAGTTTTTAGCAATGGGATAGGCATGTATGTCTGTATGTATGTATCTCATGGTAAAGTTCAGATGGTTGAAGATTAGTTTCTTTAGTAAATTAAATTATGGTTAGAATCAGATTCACATGTATATACATATATATATATATATATATATATATATATATTCTGCAATCTGCAGTTGAAGAGGTGACTGAAGCAACGTGGTCAAAGCTGGTGGTTGGCAGTGACATTCCAGTTTTGGTGGAGTTTTGGGCACCATGGTGCGGACCCTGTCGCATGATTGAGCCTGTTATCGCTGAATTAGCGAAAGAATATGCGGGGAAGATTGCTTGTTACAAACTGAACACTGATGACAGCCCAAACATTGCCACAGAGTTCGGGATCAGGAGCATCCCGACCGTGCTGTTTTTCAAGAATGGTGAGAAGAAAGAGAGCGTGATTGGCGCAGTGCCTAAGTCTACCTTGGCTGCTTCCATCGAAAAATATGTTGATATTTAGCTGAATCCAAAACAAAACAAAACAAAGCTTGTTGTAATTAAAAATGTGAGAGCTACCTGGTTTTGTTCATGCCACCATGGTACTGGAGAGTCTACTTGGCTTGTGCTAGTAAAATGCACAGTATCTTTAATCCCAAAAAACCATTGGCGTCTACCTTTTTCAAGCATGATTAAGTAAGAATGAACCAAAGATACTAACTCTTCTGGTAGCCTGCCCAATCTTATAAACTCAATTTTTATTAAGTAAAATCTGAATAAAATATTTTGTAATTTGAATTCACCTGATCCAACTTACTACTTAAATAATAAAAAATATTTTTATCAAATTTAATTATAAATATTAATATAAAATTTTAATATTATTCTAAAAAATACAATTGAGTTTCCAAATTGGCCCAACCTCAATCTGAACTAGACTAGGACCGTGGCTCGGCCGTGAACTCCACTAGCTTAGAGTAGAAAAATTTATGATTCATTATCAGGGTTAAAGAAGCAACAACCACCGAAGAAAGATCATGTATATCTAATCTGAAGGAAACAAATTAGTAGGAAATTGGCGCTACTTAAAAGATGCTTTTAACATTTCATTAATAAAACACTATGTTATACGTTTCACTTTTTCTGAAATTAGTACAAAGTGGGAGGTAAGGATGCCCATGATCTTATCATACAGTGTTGTACCATGAATCTGCTGGCAGGACAGCAGGCGATTCTGCCCATTTTCATGCTGCAAAAACAGCAGCTTTTGAATATCCTTTCATGGGGAAGGTTTCCAATCAAATTGAAGATTATTAAAACTATTAACTGCTCCTAGCCCACTAAGTAGCTGGTTCCCCAAATCCTGTTGTTGATTCATACCTTGATCCCGAGCCATCAATGTCATGCCATTGCCTACCCTTCCATTCATGACTGAGTTACTACCCATGGCAGCTCTGATTCCGTTCACAATAGCAGAATGGCCAAGCCCACCACCCACTGTGACCAAACCACCAACACCACTACCAATACCTGAGTTATTGTTGACAGTTCCATTCCCCACCATACCGTTGCCAACATTGAGAACTGTATTGTTACTTGTTGGCAACATTCCATTCACACTCTTTGCATCATTGCCTAGAGTGCCAACGCCAACCATACCACCTGTGCCATTAAGTTGGCTAGACATTATTTCATGAATGATTTTCTGAACAGAGCTTTGCGATTCACTTGGGTCAGCCTCACCAGAAAGACCCGGCCGCTGCATTGGCATATTCACGGGAGAATTTGCAGAACTCATGTGATTAGTAGCTGCTAAAGCACCATGTGGAGCTTGAGGAGGATTATTGGATGAGGATGGCGTTGGTGACTGAAATGAAGAAGGATTTGCTTCTGATTGCGGAATTGTACTAGAGGATCCAGGGGAAGAAATCTGAACAGAGTTTCCACCATAGGGACCACTTGCATTATTCATGCAATTCTGCTGCCTGGAGTTCATGGAATTCTGGGGTAGAAGCCCAACAGTGGCGCCAGCAGATGCTGTTGATGCAGATGCTGCACTAAGAGAGTTATTTACATTAGCCACACCATTGTTAACACCGAGCTGCTTCCCAGGGGCCTGGGCTGAACTTTGATCATTATTAGAGCTCTGGGCCATCTTTTGCTGCTGTTGTAGCTGTTCCTCAGGCTGTTGCGCTTGAGCATGAAAACCGAATGAAGAACTCGTTCTTCGAGGAAACTTAGCTAAACTCTCTGAGAAAAACAAAATAAAGTACATAACGAGGCTGATCACAGATTGTTGAACGCAACGTAAGAACAAATGAATCTGAAGCTACAAATGTACAAAGTTCTTATTTCTGTCTACACTGTGGTCATTAGCAGAGTAGTTTTGCATTGGATGGAGCAAGTATTTAACAAACTTAAGTTCATACAGATCTAGAGAAGCTACTAACAAGAATGATATTCTAAAGCAGAATTACAGCTTTATGCAGGGCATGAAGAGTGTGTGAAGATAATCGTGATCACCAATTCCCTTGTACAGTTATAGGCCAGAAGCAAAATGCCTTGATTCCCTATAGTGATAGAAAATAATATTTCCCTTCAAAGATCAAAACCACCACATTTATTTTAGGAATTGTCATTTGCATATTTGCTAAAGTGACCACAATAACACATTCAAACATCAAATTGTTTACTGAAGTACCAATTTTGATCAAATATATTAACTAACTACTCATCCCTTCTCACCCGTCCCACAGCTACAAGAAAGGTTAATTATTAGGTAATTCTAACTAATCTATAAACGACATAATTTCTCACATTAAAAAAGCACAAGGTGAAATATGAACAATTGGTAGTTAATAGTTATATCATGCATTACACTATTTTCAATGGCATAGCTAAAACGAAAAACACATTGGGCTGCTAATAATAGAAACAAAGAACTCTTAAATCATCCAAAATTAAAAAATCAGAATAATGTCAAATGATCACATGCTCTGAAAAAGCTATCAAATCTACAACTGTAAACCAGCTTATAGAACTCTCATCGGAAATTAGTATAAAGGTAAAACAATACAAAATGGAAGGGACTACAAACTCTCAAGAGCTACTCCAGGATGCCCAGATCCCTGGATCAGTACTTCCAAGCATTTATTCCAATAAGAAAATAAAGCAAAGCTAGTAAGGAAAATCTTGTCAGAACTTACCCATGGGTCCAGTCCTCGTCTCTCTACTGTAATCAATCAAATCTTTCATGCTATTAACCACTTCAGATATCTGTTAAACATCCCCCCACCCAAAAAAGAAAAAAAGAAGCAGGGCATTATTAGTTCATAAAAAAAGAGATACAATAGCAAAACTCATCTTCACATTTTAGTTTTTCCCGTTGTCATACCATGATAACAAAATATAGTATCAGAATTATCTTCATAAGTGCAACTGTTAGAACACTTTGATGATACAAGTACATTCAACATTGATCCACAAGAACTTCAGAAGATTATGGAAATCAGCAATTTGTAGCAGGACAAAACCGCTAGGTAACATAAAAGGATTTAAAGGGCATAAAACTGCATTAGAAACAAAGGGAAATTTGGGAAAAATGGCAGAAGAATGGTCGTCAAACTGCTGAGTATCAAGAAAAACAACTAAGTGCAATTTCTAAGTACAAAGAAGTAAAAGAACCAAATAAAACTAGAAGCATTTGCTAGCACAAATATCAGTAAAATTTCTGTACAAATCTTTTTTCAGCCTTTATCCAGCAGCCATTGGGAGAAAGCCTCATAACATTATAGCACAAATTTTGTCATTAACAAACTATACAGGAAAAACAAACAAATTCCAATACAAAATTCAAATTAGAAATGAGAACAGCAAGAACCGCAAAGCACATTAATAACGAATATTAACAAAGTAGAGAGGAGAATATATTGCAAAAAAAAAAATCCAAAATATAAGAAGACATCTCTCCCATATCCAAAATTATTGTAAGCATATACAGGAAATCACCTGAAGACACCGTACATATCTCTTTGTATAACCCAAATCATTGACCAATGGCACTTCCAAGGCTTTTACCAGTTGCCGAGCTGATGCTACAAACCTAAAGTTTGTTAATAGCTAATTAGAAATCCACGAAAGCAGCAGAGATCATACATATAGATAATATTATTTGAATACAAAAAATAAATAAATATACTGCAAGTTGATTTTAAATGCTTACCCAAGTGAGTGTGCATGTCTGTGTGTTACCAAGATTCCTAACCAGTATCTATCAAATGAAGCATCTAACGTAACTTTAAAGAGACTAAAATACAAACATCAGGCCTATGAAACAGACAATGATGATGTCAAGTAAAGCCATTCGGAATTACGGCCTTCATTTGATGTAGGACTGAGTTAGGTCATTATTTAAGCTAAAATTGATAATTGTCATTCATATTTCTATTATCTTTAGATGGAAGATGATTGCTTTCATTCTATACCATGTTTCCTTGATTCAAAGCATCATTATTCTGGTTATTTTTAGGTTCCATAGAAGTTGAATATAAAAGCCTCATTTTAGGTTATATCACGTTACATGATTTCATTTCCAGTGTCCTAATCATGATCGCCAATGACAAGCATGAGATTACTCAAACTCTACAAATTTCTATATCAACTTCTTTCAATTAATAAAGGGACAAGCATGCAAGATTTTCACCAGCTTCTACCCTTTCTTTCGGATTGTATGAAGCAGAACTTACAATGCTACACTGGGTATAAAGCCTTCAAAACAGTTAGCAAGTGGAACCTCTGGATAAAAATATTCCCATCTCCCAGTATTCAAAATACTGGGTATGAATACTTCAAAACAGTGGCATCTAGATCTTTTATCTTCTTTTTCTCAGTTTTTAAATTCCAGCAAAAATTCAGATTTACAACCAGCTTCAGATGGGACCCAAGAAAATCCTTATAAGCAGAACTAAAGAATCTGACTTCACACCCCAACCCTAGTTCATATTCATAAATTTTTCCACAGCTCAGGGCTAGCAGACAGGTGTTTTCCTTAAAGAGCTCAATCATTTTCACTCAAATTTAATCATCATCGATAAGGATAACTATCTTGTCTCATTAAATTAAACCCCCTATAATCATATATTATTGCTCACCACATCCAGCCGTTTTTTTTTTTTTTGGGTACAAAGAAGCTATAGCATAGGGGTAAGGGAAGGGGTTGCAGGTGCTGAGATTTGACCCCAGACCTCATCAAGCTATGCCCTCAAGGGGATAAGGGCAATGTTTATTGCAGCCTATGAAGTGTTTGCACCAGTAGCATGCATCCATTGCACACAATAAAAAACATTTATAAAAGGAACCATAAACTATAATACTCTCAACCACCCAAAAAATAAAGAAAGAAGGAAAGAAAACAAACACACACAACTAAAATATTCCTCTATACCACCTTCACTTGCAGATAATCTAATTAAGAACACCAAACCACACCCCCAAGGAAGAGTATTTGACAACCAACCTTATATGTTGTTACTAAAGCTTGGAAACTTAAGAAGGAAGAAAAGAGGTTTCAAGCTGTATATATTCTCCGTACACTAGCTGTTTGCTTTCAACTAACAAGATAATGTGTATTAAACATAACAAGTAAAACAGGTAAAAAAAAAAAAGTGCTTTACCCAAAAGAAAGAGTTTCCAAATCGACATAATTGGTAACATCAGTACCCAAGTATAAGTGACTGACAGGTAGGTCATGACCAAGAGGAACGCACATTGCATGCACTCTCTAAAAGAAAGGGAAGAAGGGAGAGAGCTATCAACCCAACCACCAAATAAAAAGGAAACAATGCTCCATTCAATTAAAAAAAGGCACAACAATAAAGGACATACAAGTTACAGTTATTCTGCAACTCCGGAGCAGATAAATTTGTTGATGCATTTTGAGTTGCTGCCTGATATTTCTGAGCCGCAATCCCAAGCTGACTAACCTGTAAAACCCAAATTACTACCATCAAATTCAACCAATCCCAGACAAGCAGCAATCATACTCTTTAACAATCCAAAGAACGCAACACAACAACCATTAAAAGCATGAGAAAAGCATTCGCTCCTAATTTTAGGGATAATAAGGAGAAACAAAGATGAAAAAATCCAACATCATCATTCAAACTATATTTCAAGATCAGTAGCATGGTGCAAAAAGAAAATCTCAAGCACCAATCATAAAATAGAAAGGCATCCCACTTCCTTGAGATAGCAATCTTATAACAGCAGCATAAAATATAGTATAGGTAGATGGATCTCCTATTCTTCATCATATCCTAAGATAGAACTTATAGTTCCTAAAGCAAATGTAAGCACAAAATAGCAGTGAAAGTGGTGACATCATAACAGTTTTGACCACCATCATCATAAACTTGCATTGTCTTTGTGACGAAGAAAATTATGCTTTTATATAGCGTATGAAGCGTTTGACCTTATACCACTTGATGAAGCAACAGATGTAATAAACAAGGCATACAAGATTGCATAGAAACTCAATCAACCAGGCTCTGCAGATTTCATACAGTTCAGGCATACTATGCAAGCAAGTCAATAGCATATATGTGACACTCTCAAGCTATAGAGAAAAATCATTTGATCACAACCTGAGGTATCAACAATCTTCTAGGGATGAGTTCTTCATGACGCCGAGCACAAAATTCCCAAGAACATATCTGATGAAGGGAAGGACAGAGCAAGAAACTAAGTTAATACAGCCTCAAAAATTCCAAGGTTGATAGAAAGCCATTGTTTCAATCTGTAACCTTCAAATCTGGTGAGAAAACTATACGAAGCTGACCATCACGAACGACACGAAGTTGGTCAAAAACACTTTCTTGTATTGCTTTTGCATAGTCCAGGACAATTTGACCAGATGGATTCTGATACTCACGGGGCATATCAACATAAAGAAGTTCTTCCAAAGTACCACTCTCATATTTAATTTTGAAAAGCCTAGGGAGAACCTCAACAGTCGCCTCTAAAAGCACAGTAGAAAGATATTAGATATATAGCAGTGATGGATATATTAGCTACAAGAAAACACTATATATACAAATTTAGGCTAGAAGAAGATGATAATCTAGTTCGCCAACACCCCAGAAAGATAACAAATAAATATTAAACACACTAATATAAGATGGCAAGGGCTGATTGCAACCCAAAAGGAGGAACAACAATAAAAAAGAGACAAGAAAAAAGACATACCAAAACCACGGCCGGGCTTGCGATTACATATTTCACAGTGCCACACATCCTGTAACATTTTTAAAAGGTTTAATTATCCTTGGCATTACTAAGTTGCTGTTAGAAACAGAAAAAAGAAAAGAACACATAAACGAAGATACTGATAACATCTGCATGGCACAAAGACTCGGAAAAGAAATTTCATCTATAAATATTAACAAGGGACACAGCCAACAGACAAAGATGTAAACTTCTAAAGATAATTGACCTCGGTCAATTACATAAGATGCTAACTGAAAGGCATTCGGAGTTGGAAGGTTTAGCAAATTTTTCTCAGAAACAGACCTGAGGGAAAACACCAGTTGTTTGGCGGCCACTTCCATACATAGAAACACACCACTTCTTTTTGGCATTTGGAGCAAAGAACTCAGCAACAAATTTTCTCCAAAATTCAATATTGTTATCCTACATGAAAAATAGGCATGTTACATCCACAAAGCAATTGAATACGCGTGGAAAATAGATCTTCAAACCAAAGAGATCTTACTTGAGGTCTATTTTGTTGCTGATACATGTAATATGTCAGACGCCGGGCACACGTCCCAGGCTCATACACTGGTTTCACAGGTGATCTTAAAGGCAAATTCTGCTGTTGAAACTGCTGCTGCAATTGAGACCTTTGCTGAGGCATTGCTTTCAAAAGCTGCTGCTGGTTTTGTTGAAGCTGCTGTTGGTTTTGTTGTAGCTGCAAGAGCCTTTGTTGATGCAAAAGATTAAGTTGGGCTTGTGAGGGTTGCCTTGACATGTGGAGTAACTGCTGCTGCTGCTGCTGTTGTTGCTGCTCCTGTTGTTGTTGATGCAAAAACAAGGACTGATCTGAATGTTGGGGTTCCATTTTTACCTGTGGCAAAGTTCTCATAGGTGGTATCTGTTGTGGTTCCAATTTCACAGGAGCAAGCTTCCTCAGTGATTGCAACTGCTGTTGCTGCTGGCCATGCTGATCGTTGCTCACTTGTGGCTCCAATTTGACAGGCCCACCAACACCAGCCAACCCTCCTCTAATAGATTGAAATTGTTGCTGCTGCTGTCCTTGTTGGGTGTTGTGAGGAGCAGAGAACTGTTGCATTGCTTGTTCACCATGTCGGAAATGCGGTGACTCGTGTTGTTGGGACGGCTGTTGATCTGGTAACATATGATTAGCAGAAAGGCTTGCAAATTGCTGCCCCTGAACTTGACCAGATGAACCAGGGTTTGCCATATTTGATGGAACAAACGATGATGAGGAAGCATTAAACCCCATCCCATTACCTAAATTTGAAAGTGGATCAGATTCGGCCCCCGAGTCAATTCCTCCATGCTGGCTACTCCCAGGACCAGAAAGCTGAGTGTTTGAACCCCTATTTCCAAAAGACTGATTAAGAAGGGAAGACACATTTGCCACATTCCCAAGCATATTCATATTATTAAACTGAGTTCGAGGAGACACTAATGAAGGGTATCCAGTTTGAGAAGGAAGACCACCCCCTTGAGCTCCTAGCATCCCCGAATTCGACCGCAAAATAGAAGGCGTAACAGACTGTGCACCGCCTATTGGAGTAGAAGGCCCCGATGGTACCATATTCCAAAAACCACTATCTAAAACTCACTCATAAAACTGCAACCACCGCTAAAACAACATGAATATTAAATAAACTACCGTTAAAAAACAAAGCACAAAAATTCAGCCATAGAACTCAAGGCAATCAGCAGTTTATCCCCGACTTAGCTGCTTTCAGCTTCATACTGCTCATTGTGCACAAATAAGAAGGGGTAGTAAGTTCTGTGCCTGAACATATAGCCTCTGATTCTGAGCATTCTAAACTTGCACTCTCTTCAAAAGACAAGCAGCAATGGAATGTCTTCCGCATGAATCCCTACATATAAAAAATGAAAACGAGAATTTTCAGATCCACTGCAACATAAATTCTTCCAAAATAATTTTAATAAAATTAAGCACAAAAAAAAAAATACAATTTTCACCAAAGAACCTAGCTCTAAAATCCCAATAACCATAAAATAGAACTCCAATCAAATCTTCAAAGCAAAACACAAATCTTAAATACTCGCAACAGCTCATTAAAACCAAAAACAAAATAGTTAAAATTAAAGAAAAAACACCAGAATCAACCTCACAAAAACAACACAGAAATCGCTAATCCTTATACTAAAAGCAGAAACTAATGCTCAACCAAATAAATACTAAGAAAACCCAACTAAAACCATCTCGATCGAGCCCTTTAACACCACAAATCAACGATCCAAAACTCAGAATAAGTAAAGCAGCAAATGGGTATTAAAGTAAACAAGAAAATAGCAAAAGGGTGAAGCTAAAAAGACTTCAACAAGACTTACCAGAGTATTTTTTCAAAAAAAATCCCACAGTTACTGTCAGAAGAGAAACAAAAAGAAGAGAGTTTCCCAAATCTGCAAAGCTTTGATTTCAATCAAAACATACACCCCCCCCAAAAAAAAAACCCCAAATTTTCAAACTCTCTTTCTCTTCAATTCTTTTAGTTTTTGCTTCAATAAACTGAAGCAATGAAATATCTTTGTATCTACACCAAAAAAAAAGAAAAAAAAAACTTTCTTTTTCTATTTTTTCTACTCTACTCTTCTCTTCAATCAAATCTTCTACTTAATCTCTTCCCAGCTTCTTTTTTGCTTTTCAATTTCACTTAATAATTTATTTTCATATCTCAGTATGTGCCCTGTTCTTCTTCGCTGCATTTAGAGAGAGATAAAGAGAAAAATATTTTTACAGAGAGAGAAAGAGAGTTGAGAGTGTGTTGTCCTGGCGGATGTCAAATTCTGTATTCAATCGGCTTGATTTTTTTTTCTTTTCCCTTTTCACTTCTTCCCCCTCCGCCCTTCCTTATTTATTTTTGGCGAAATCAAATCAAATGCTATTCTTTCTCTTCATTTGTTTTTTTTTTTTTTAATTTTTTATTTCCATGGGATGATGATGGTAGCATGTGCATGCATGCATGCCTGCATCAACTACATCATCCATCCATCAATCATGAATCATGGATGACGGATGATGAAATGTTTGTTGAAGTGACACACTGATTCTCAATTTTATTTCCATGATGTTTAAAAATCGGTTTAGAGGTCAAGTCATGAGACTTTCCTTTATGATTCAATTTGTTGGGTCCAGCGATTATATTAAAAAAAAAAATTATATTAAATATAATAAAAATAACCATTTGATAAATGGCACCATAATTTTTAATATAAAAAGTTTTTATCGATTTTTACCGGTTTAATTAAATTTATTAATTAAAAAATTTATGATTGTATAATATGAATCGAATTAGCTAGATTATCAACTCTCAATTCAATTAAGTTGAATGGCCTATTTAATTTATTTTTTAATTATATAATATATTATTTTTGTATATATTATATAATTTATATCATATAAAAAATATATAATATTATATTATAAACATTAAAAAAATATATTAAACTATTTATGTTTTAGAAGTTTAAATTTAATATAATTACAAATATTAAATAAAAATAACATATATATTTTTTATTTTTTGAATAAAATATTATGAAATGATTTAAACAGATTTAGACTATCTATTTATAAATATGAATAGGTCTAAACTAAATTTAAAATTTAAATTTTGAGTCGAACTGAATTTAAATATATATATATATATGATAATAGTATTAATCTGACAAATCTTATCCGACCCAATGCAATGTTTTGTTAGCTTGGATATATAACTTCGTATGTACATTATACATGTAAAGTAGGGTCGATAAAATTGTTATTAAAAGAACTCATTAGAATTTTAATCTGATCCAAGTGGATTTAATTAAAAAAATAACAATTTTATTTGGCTCAAATTTGATCTAAACAAAATTTAAATTTAAATTAATTTTATTTGATTTAAAATTTAATAATGTAAATTTGAAATAATTTTAAAACAGAATAACTAATATTGAATCTAAAAAATTCAAACTCAAAAATTATTATAATTAAAAACAAATAATTTCAAAATCAATCAATTCAAATTTAAATAAATTAATTGAAATATTTTATTCAAATGCAACCACTGATGCACGCTTGGACGCTTGGATTTTATTAGTTTTGTTTTTTTCGTTTGAGGGTGTCAATCATGGCCGTTGAAGAGAACTAGGCCCACCATCACTGCTTTGATAGATCTATATTTACATATTGAATATCAAATTCTTATTAATTTAATAAAAATATTTTTATTTAAATTTA
>JBBYHL010000009.1:7851063-7865843 GCA_038381835.1 Adansonia madagascariensis
AAATGTTATCACTTCTAAATGATACGTAAATTAGAGATTAGTTGGCGTGATGACCTATGCAACTTACGAAGCAATCATATCTCTTGTTTAATTTTGGGTGCCAAAAGAAAAACTTATTTGACCTATGAACCCACTACCCTTTTTGGGTCTATTATCCAAAAATACCTGAGAAAATAGTGATATAGGCTTTAGATTGTGGCGTAACAAAGCTGAATTTTTAAGGATCAAAATTTAATTGACATCTTTTTGACTCATTTTCTATAAATAAATATTGAAAATTAAGAAGTTAATTGAAAAATATGTGACAAATTTTTATCCATTGTGGAATTAAAAAAAAATTTCATCACCAATAAATAAAAACAAACTCATGAATCTGAAATAGGCAAGAACTAGGTTTCTTTCTTGTTGAAAATACAACCTTTTCAATTTGATTTAGGCAAAGAATGGAGATAGAGCAATGACCAATTACTTAGATTTTTTATAGAATTTTTTATTGTTTTAGAAAAAAAAAACTTACCCAAATTTAATTATTATGGTTTCATTTAGTAAACATATATTTTATTTTTATTATAAAAATAAATAAAAAACTAAAAGCAAAAAACAAAAAAAAAACATATTGAGATTTTTCGCGTAGAAATGAATTCTAATCGGATCAGTGATTTACCAGAAATAATAAATAGATAATAGTGATTTCCATAACTATTTCTGATAGATCACTGACCGTTCAGAATTCACGGCTATTTCTATTTTTTTTTCTTTCTAATGGGAGAAATTTAAATGGCATTTTGCCAAATTCCTACATCTATTTTATAAAATCTGTGCCTAAAGTTTGCAGCAATGAGAGCCTTTTAAATAAAAGGTCATTGAATCTTGACCATCCACTGAGATTACACATAATCATATACGTCCGATAATAGGAAACTCAATTAATGCTTAAATTTACAACTTATTCCCTTATAGGGCACATGCATATCCTAATATCCACCATCACATTTGGATACGTGTTACCATTCAAATGATATAAATTCAACTAAAGAAATTATTTTAAAATTTTAAATTAAAACTATCTATTTTAATTATAAAATTTTTAATTAAATTAATTATTTAAAAATTTTTTTTAATTAAATTAATATTATAATTCAAGTGATATCAATTCGATAGAGCGCACCCTCGAAAACTTTATCAACTCATGTTAGCAAATCTAACGTCAGCCTGAGATGTGTAGTAGTCCCCTTAGCTCACTCCTAACTGAGGTCAAGGTTCTGTCCTATATGAAACCGGGTTCACCCGCGTGGGCCTGAGTTCCATTGTGGGCATTGAGGAATTATTGCTATTCTAATTGACGAAACTGAGGGGGTCGTTGATCGAAATTGTTTAGAGTTTAGATTTTTGGGTGAATTTTGAGGTTTTTCAAAGTTTAGTTTCAAGGCTGGATTTTGAGGTTGCTCAGTGTTTGGATTCAAGAGTGAGTTAAGATTAATGTCGCATAAATCTGGGAAAATGAGAACAACTGGGAAAAATTGAAAAAAGAGGACAATGACGAGCCTGAAAATCTAGGTTTTGATGTTGGGAACTCTCATTATTGTCTACTAGATTTGGCCATTTTCCTCGTATGAAAGTGAGAAAAGAGAGAGAAACTTAAGACAAAAAAAAGGTTATGAATGGGCGATTAAACGAAATTATGGTATTACCATCAAATTTTTGCTTCTACTTGTACCATTAAATTAAAAAAATAATAAAAGAATCTAGCAAATTAAGATAATTACTTAATTCCACTAAATTCATCATCCATTGATAAAACAATGTTTATCTTGTTAATGTTGTAAGGAATCTCGGATACATACATTGATCACTCAAACAATATGTAAAGACTTAAGCACAGTGGAAAAATAAACTAAAAATAATAACGAACAATATCAGAATTCACAATAAGATCAACTTTTATGTCTTTGATCGATCTCAAGTGTACCTTAACCACGGGATCGCTAATTCCCTTAGCCAAATTTTTATCTCTGCTAATTCTTACACATCGAGCTTGGTTGTCGCAAACCAAAGCCGTCCAAGTATTCGGCCTCTAACAGTATCCACATGGGTAACTCGGAAAACCTCCACAAAGGAAGAAACCTTGTTTTTCGAAGAATTGTGCTAGTACCCTAGGTTTCACAAACCTTCCCTTGCATTTGATCTCCCTAAAATATAAGTTCAAAAGATCAGAAAAAATAAATTTCCTCCCAATTGCACCTTAAACCTCAGAGGAAGATAAACAGCGCCCAAGGTTCTCTTTACATGCAAGAGACGACAATAACTAGGTATTTATACCGAGGGTTAGCACATATTAGCTGGGTTAATTACACTTTAGCCCATACTTTAATTGATTATTTCAATTAGGCCCATGAATTAATATCCATCCTATGCAATTTAAGTCGTTCTCATTTTAATTCTATAAAATTACCTTTTTGTGTCAACCTATTAGGCTCCTAACATGTGGACAATAAATATAAATATAAAATTAATTAAGAAAATTTATAGTTATAGACCATAAATAGCACCAAGACTATCCAATTGCTAGAATAGTCAATACGATTTGACAAACCATTCAACGCACAATATGCCAATGTAATTCGATCTTTCCATCATATATCTTGAATTAATTAAGAGCATGGTTCAGTATCTAGTCTTAGCTTTTTTTATGTTAGTCTTATAGCCCTTACATGTTAATTCCATAATTAGTATTGCTATAATGTCTAAGTTAACACATTCTAGGAACAAGTGAAATACGTCCTCTCCTATCACTTAAGGTGATGGATGCTATGGACCACTCATATTCTTTCAGTACTTAATAATAAAATTATTTTATATTAATTATTTTAATAAATAATAATCAACTTTAAATATTGTTTAATAACAAAAATATATTTTTATTCATATTTAATTATAACATATTAATATAAAATTTATATTTTATTTTTATTAATTTTTGTACAGTTATTCGAACTTTTGGGTCGAGATGGGCCTAATTTGGGCTTGGGCAAGAAATCTAAAAAAAATTTGCCCCGCAATCCAACCCAAGCTATGGACAACTCTAAACCAAACTAACCCAAACCAAATTCTAACGATTCAAATTAGTTCGTTTCATCTATTTTTTTAAATCTTTTTCTAAAATATTTTAAGTTGTTTCCACTAATTTAGAAATAAAATAGTTATTTTTGCATTATAAAAAATTAAAAACTAATTTAAAATTAAACAAAAATATTAATTCTTTTTTATTTGAATAATTACATTTTTTTAACTTATAAATCTAAAATCAAAATTATCATCCAAACCGAAACCAAACCGAATTCAATAAAAACTAAAATAAATACTATAGTTGGAATCAATTTTTGATTTTTTTTTATTTTTTTTCTAAGCCCTAGCCAAATCCTCATATCTTTAAATTGTTTCCTGTCTTGTATACATTAAAAGTATCCTTTCAAAGGATACTATAGCTAGGAAAAATAAGGCAGCGAAAATGCTTTAAAAAAAAAAGAATTAAATATTTGAAATACTCTTGAAGCTGAAAAAAAAATTGAAAGTAAAAATAATATTATTAAGAAATATTAATAATGAATTCAAGAAATTATTGAATTAAAAGTTCAACTTAAAGTCATTAAAAAATATATATATATATATATATATATAAAACTAGAAAAGATATAAAATATATAAGACTGCAAAAAAAAATATTATCAAGTAGAATAGAGTAAAAACTCTGCTTAATTTTTTTTAATTAAGGTTTAAATTTTTTTTCGTTCTTCAATTTTTTAAAAAAAATTCAAAAATAGTTTTCAAAATCGTTAAAAAAAAATTCTATTAGTTCTTTGTTTCAAAAAAGAATTTAATAAAATTTTTGTTAAATTCATTGATAATTTATATGGATTTATGATATTTTTGGAGCTTAAAAGTCAAGTAATGTTCCAATCTATTCTACTTTATTCAACTTTCAGTTTAAGGTTATAGAATAAATTACAGAAATTCTAATAAACATATGTAAGTCAATTTTCGCCTCAGTAAGTTAACTCGTGTGATAAACGCACTGAGATATGCACGACATAAATATACTTAAGTATGTTAGTTATGGAGTATGGGTTTTCAATGAAAAAACATAGCGTTCGGGAATTTGAAACTTAATGTATTATGATTTTATTTTTCCAAGCTTAATACAAGTTTGTAAATTAAGTTACCTCCTATAGCCGATGAACATGTATTGAATCTTGAAGATGAAGTTGATGAATTGAGTTAGTCGATGTGGAGAGTTATGGAATATATATTTGTTATTGTCAATTATTATTAATTTATAATATTTGTTATTAATGTTATTAATTTCAAGTAATTATTAATATTTATTTTAATATGAAATTATATTAATATATTTTGATTTATAAATCTATATGTCTAATATTATTTAGATTATTTATTTTATTATTTATTTTATATATTTTATTATTTATTTATTTTCTTTCACATTTTGGACCTTAGCTCTATGGAACAAATATGCTATTACTGAAATATGGAAGAATTGATCAAAACGCTATGTATAGATGGTATGAACTGTCTAAACAAAAATTTTTTAACACTGAATAACTAGAGCTATTACTTATTACATCAAAAAATTTCTATTAAAGAAAGATGCAAATCCATTGAAAAATCTTTAAAATTGAGAGACATTACAAATATTTAAAATCTTTATTTGCCGATTGAGTTAACTTATTGTTTTCAGACATTTCCAGTAACTGTTTTTTTTTTTTTTCAAAAATATGTAATGTTTACTCTTAGCCTATATGTATACCTTATCTTTAAACTACAGATTAAAGTGATCCTTAGGATTGTTTTCTTGGTTGTCACATGGCTACCCTTTTCCTTTTTTCTTTTTTTAATTTTATCAGATTTTATATAATTTTTTGTATATTTATGTCATGTTTATGTTAATTTTATATCATATCGAATTTAAGGTATTTTATATTTATGTAAATTTTAATAGGTTAATGATTCATTTTTCGTAGAATTTAACATGTTTGTGTATTCATGATGCATTCATTTTTTATGCTATATCATATTTTAATTATTTTTTTCATATTGTATTACTGTCATATAATTACTTGGTTTTCGAAATTGTCGAGTCTACTTGATACTATTTAATATCTCTCAATTTTATGCCACAAGTCGTCATTTTCCTATCACTTTTCATGTCGTAATCAATTCAATGTATTATATATTTTTATAAACTTTGACATGTTAATAATTTATTTATGTAAATTTTGACATATTTATCTATTCATATTATGTTTAGATTATTTTTCGTGTCAGATATTCTCAAGTTTAATTGACTATATCCAAATAACTTCTAATGTTGTATCATATGTCATCATATCGTGTTCATGATTTTTTTATATGATAAGTATTATATATTTAAATAAATTTTGACACGTTAAAAAAAATCTTTTCTTGGTAAATTTTGACAAATTTGTTAATTTTTATTGCATCATTAAATTTATATTATAATATATTAAGATATAGAAAAATTAAATAGCTTTTAAAGAAATTATTTATAAAAAATTTACTCCTCTAACAACATACAAATAAAAAATCATAAAAATTATTACAAAATAATTTACAATAAATTATTAATACTATTTATTATATTTTTAAAATTATTTTTATGTAAAATATTAAAAAATCCCGAGTGAAGTCGGGTTAACATTCTAGTATCTATATTAAAAGTATCCTTAAGGTAGTGAACGCTGTCTTTTATAAAATATTTTAAGAGAATTACAATAGGGTTAATTATTTACAAATATTTGTAATTTATAGCAAATATAACAAATAATTATTTAAGAAATAGAAAACTTTAAAATCCAAAAAATCGTGTATACATACCATGTTTGTGTATTTTTTTCATGTCATAATCATATTTAACGCATATATATTTATATAAATTCTGACACGTTAATAATTTATGTTATATAAATTTTGACATATTTATATATTTAGGACGTGTTGGCATTATTTTTTATACCGTATCATTTTTTATGTCATATTTTAAATTTTTTCATGTCTTATTCAGATCGTGTTCAGTATTGGGAGGATAATTCTTTCACCATCGGTGAAAATATTTTTAAAGGATTACAAAATAAACTAATAAATCAAAAATATTTGTTATTTACTATCATTACAAATAAATAGACAGGAGAAACAACTTTCTTTTATTTTTTACAATATTTAAAAAATTAAAAAATGGGTTGATTAACTAAAAATATTTATATTTTATAGCCGTTATAACAAATAATTTTTTAGGGGAATAAAAACTTTAATATTCAATAATTTATATATCCATATCATATTCGTGTATTTTTCATATCATAATATTATTTTTTGGTCAAATTGCATATCATAATATTATTTAAAGTGTTATATATAAAATTTGAAATGTTAGTAATTTATATTATATAAATTTTGATATATTCATATATTTAATATCATGTTAATTTTTTTTTGTATTATATTTTATACCATATTTTAACTATTTTTTCGTGCGTATTCAGATTCAATATTGCAAGGTTAATTTTTTGTGATTGCCACCAAAGAAATTTTTGGAAGGATTAAAAAATAAACTAATAAACCAAAAATAGTTTTTGTTTCCAATCATTCATGGTCATTTTTTTTAATGTTTTAAAAGAATTACAAAATGGGTTTTTGATTAAAAACATTTACAATTTATAGTCATTATATCAAATAATTATTTAAAGAAATAGAAAACTTTCAAATCCAGTAATTCGTGTATTTGTATTATGTTTGTATATTTTTTTTCATGTTACAATTTAAGATGTTTTTATTTATATAAATTTTGACATATTAATAATTTATTTTATATAAATTTTGATATATCTGTGTATTCAGTGTCATATACTTGTTCTTTTTTCGTGTCATGTTGATTTTTATGCCTATTTTAGTCATTTTTTATGTCATATTTGAATAAATACCCTCCAAAAATGTGCAACAAAAGAAAAAGTTTTTTAAAAAAATTACCAAATGAACCAATGAATAAAAAATATTTATTATTTATTATTTATTAATGAGTAAAAATTTAATGTGAAAAAGGATTTTACAATTTGTTTAGCTTTCAAGAAAAGAAAGAAGAGAAAAAGAAAGATCAACCGAAGCAACTGTTCGACTTGAGCTCTTACACTTAAAAAAAAAAATTTGAAATACGATTAGTAAAAAATCAACTTAAGTTTATTCTTTGGTGAATTAGTCAATTAATTTTTTTAAAATAATATTATAGTTTTATGTTTTTTTTTATTTGAAATTGGTTTAGTAAGAATTCTTTTTATTTGTGAGAAAAATATAATTGAAATATTTAATTTTTATATTAAATAATATAATTATTTTAATATATATTAAAATATAAATAAACATTTAAATAAATATTATTTAATATAATTAAAATTATGTTAAAAATTTCTGAAAATTCCTTGATGCAGCTAGGGTAACATTCTAATGATATATAGATAATATTTTATTATGAAAATAATACTGATAGCTATAAACATTTATATATATATATAAATAATATTTAAAAGATTAGACTCTTATCTCATATCTAAATATATATAAAAAAACAAATATCATATATAAATATTTTATTATAAAACTAAAGAATTCAGATTACATGAGCTGGTACTATCCTTCGTCTCGCCAAGATCTAGTAGGAAAAAAAATGCTAGTATCCGTATTCTTATTGCATGTTCTAAGCTCACTGTAATGATGAGTTTCCAACTTACCATGCAACCTTAGGTATCCCCTTAAATATACTCGCTGGCTGAACAATTATTGTTAATGGGGCTACGGCTACAATTGCCAGTGTTGATCCCCAAAAAGAGTTTTAGTGACGCTTAAAATTTTGTTGGAATTATTTTAATTGATCGTCGGTACAAGTGCTTTTTTTGGATTTATAGCGATGGTTTTTTTAGGTTTTATCAACGGTTTTCTACTGATGGCAGTTTGTCTGTATGGGTTTCCATTGTTTCGAATTGTATCGGCAACTCAAGCAATTATCCCTGACTTTTAAGATATAGAACAGTGAAGAAACATACGATTAAACGGGCAATGGCTTATTATTTGGCCGGGGATAAACCTAAGTTCGTCGCTAACTACACTAAGCATTGCTTGAAACATTCGGGACCACCAATAGAATGGATTGTTTTATATAGTCCATACTGTGGCCCACCAGTTCTTTAAGAGTAGAAAGCCAGTCTTGTGCTGGCAAGAGAGACAAGCTTTAAGGCAAGTTGGCATGTGCCGAGTCCGAGCCTGCTGTTTGTTGATAAGGAAAACAAAAAAAATATATGGAGGACGGCAAGCACACCATTCGTGAAGGGTTGGAGTTAATAGAGGAAGGCAAGCCAACCACTTGGGTAAGTAAGTGGTCGAGTGGGGAAATATGACTTGTCATTATTTGTGGACTTGGTTTGTAATCTCGTATAGCATGGCCCACGTTTAATAAGCAGGGTGGCGGTCAGGCCTGTCCGTTTCTGAAGTTAACAATGATAAATAAACTGCCGTGCGTTTTAGTAGTCAATATACCCCTAATTTACCTTCGTTAGCATTTTTATCTTTTCAATTCTACTGTATAAAAGGTAGGTTCGCTCGTCTCCGACATACCAAACTTTTCCACTATTAACAGCTCCGACTATTTTTTTTTAAGCTTTGTTTAAATATTTTCGTCCGTTTTAAAATTTAAGATTAATTTTATTTAAAAATCTAAAGTTAATCATTTTAGAAATACATTTACATGTCTCAAATTTTAATTCTTTTTAATAAATATGTACATATCTTATTATTCATATCACACTCTCGTGAGCTCTTACTTTAAATCATAATAGGATACACCTTTGGTCCCCCGCCCTTAGTCAAAAAATGAGTTACTTAAAGTTCCAAGACACCACCTAATGCACAAGAAGTGCAAAAAAATTTTAAAATTTAATTCAATTAATTCATATAGTTATTTTTAAAAGCAACATCGAATTAATCCTAGCATTTATAATTTCTTCTCTTATTTTTAGGTTGCAACCTATTTTATACATTTTTTAAAGCAATACGAGGAAACGGGAGTGCGAACAAGTATCTATACTCCCGAGTTACTTGAGTTAAAGCAATATGAGGAAATGGGAGTGTAAACCAGTATCTATACCCCCGAGTTCGACTAAAAAAAACTCCAATTTGACTCTATCATTAATAAGTCAAGCTCGAACAACTTAAACGAATGAGCAAATTCGAATATACTAAAATTAACTCAACTCACAAGCATAATCAAAAATTTTTATTTTTAATCAATATTAAAAAATTTCAAATTAAGCTCAAACTCAATCATAAATAATTAAATTCAAAGTCAAGCATAAATATTAAACTCAATTTTTACTAAATGAAACAAACCAAATCAAATAAGCCAAGCAACTCGGCTTTTTTTAATAAAACTAAAGTTTCAAAAATGAAAAAGTCAAACTTTAACCTCAAATTCATATGGAAGTTAGAGCTTCTTGCCACTGAACTCGGTCCCTTCAATCCTACGAGGACAAGGAATACGGCAAACTCAATTTCGTAGGAATTCATATCCAGCCTAACAAGATATTCAGGGAACCGGCACTCGGTTTGAATGTAACAAATTTATCCCCATCCGACTGAAATAGTTCCTCATGGGTGCCACCCGGTAAGCGTGTGCATTAACCGTAAAATAATCAAGGTAAACAAATTAGTAAATTGGAGCAACTTAAAGATGCCTTTAACATATTCATTAATAATAAAAATACTATGCTATATGGTTTTTCACTTCTCTGAAATTAGTACAAAGTGGGAGGGTAGGGAAGCCCTTGTATCCATATCATATAGTGCCGTACCCGTTAAAGATACCTTGCCAGGGACCACAGGCAATTCTCTGCCGATTCTCATGCTGCAGAAACAGCAGTTATAATCCGAGAACCATCAGCTTTTAGTACAATCCTTTCATGGTGAAGGTTTCCAATCCAACTGAAGATTATTAAAACCATTAACTGCTCCTAGCCCATTAAGTAGCTGATTCCCCATATCCTGTTGCAGGTGATTCATTACTTGATCACGAGCCATTGGTGTCATGGCTACCCTTCCACTCATGGCAGGATTATTGCCCATAGCGGCTGCTCTGATTCCATTGACTATAGCAGACTGGCCAAGCGCACCGCCCATCGAACCAAATCTGCCACCACCAATGACTGAATTATTGTTGACAGTTCCATTACCCACCAAACTGTTACCACCATTGAGAACTGTATTGTTACTTGTTGGCAACATTCCATTTACAGTCTTCACATCGTTGCTTAGAGTGCCAACACTGACCATACTGGCTGTCCCATTAAGCTGGCTAGACATTATTTCATGAAGGATTTTCTGAACAGAGCTTTGCGATTCGATGGGGTCAGCCTCACTGGAAAGAGCTGGCTGCTGCATGGGGATATTCACTGCTGGCGATTTTGCAGAACTCATGTGAGTAGAAGCTGCTAGGGCACCATGAGGAGCTTGAGGAGGATTATTAGATGAGGAGGGTGCTGGTGACTGAAACAGAGAAGGATTTGCTTGCGATTGTGGTATCGTACTTGAGGAACCCGGGGAAGGAATCTGAACAGAATTTCCAACATAGGGACTGCTTGCATTATTCATAGAATTCTGCGGCCTGGAGTTCATGGAATTCTGGTGTAGAAGCCCAACAATGGTGCCAGCCGATGTTGATGCAGATGCTACGTTAGGAGAGTTATTTACAGTAGCCACACCGTTGCTATTGGCAAGCTGCATCCCGGAAGCCTGGGCAGAACTTTGATCACTATTAGAGCTCTGGGCCATCATTTGCTGTTGCGGTGTCGGCTGCTGTTGCTGCTGATGCTGTTGTAGCTGTTCCTCAGGCTGTTGAGCTTGAGCATGAAAACCAGAGGAAGTACTTGTTCTTCGAGGGAACTTGGCCAAACTCTCTAAAAACAAAATAAATGAGATTAACTGTCCTGCTCAGATATCGTCAAGCCAAAAAAAGAACAAACGAATCTGAAGCTACACTTGTATTGTTCTTATTTCTGACACTATTAGCAAAATGCACAAGGTAAAATATGAACAAATCAATAGTTATGTCTTGCAATACTATTTTCAATGGCATAGCTAAATGAACACATCGGGCTCTCAATAGCCAGAAAGAAAGAAACCTTCACCGTCCAAAAAAAAAAGCATAATAATATCACCTGATCAAAAGCTATAAAAGGACTATCAGATCTACGACCAGCTCACAGAAATCCCATTGGAAATGAGGTTAAAGGTAAACCGATACAAAAATGGAGGGTGCTAGAAACTCTGAAGAGCTATTACGGGATACCAGGATCAGTACTTTCAAGCATTTAAAAGTATAAGCCAATAAGAAAATGTAATAAATTTAGCAAGAGAAATATTGTCAAAACTTACCCATGGGTCCAGTCTTTGTTTCTCTACTGTAATCAATCAAGTCTTTCATACTATTAACCACTTCAGATATCTGTTAAAAACCCCGAGAGAGAGAGAGAGAGAGAGAGAGAGAGAGAGAGAGAAAGAAACAGTGCATTAGGAAGCCATATACATTTCAGAAGCAAAATTCTTCAAAAAGAAGATACAACCGTAAAACTCATCTTCACATTTTAGTTTTTCCCATTGTCACACCATGACAACAAACATTTTACTCGTTAAGGCCAATTTTCAATAATATAGTATTTTTCACTTAGTCATCATAAATTTTATGATGCAAATACATTCAACATGGATCCGCAAGAACTTAAGAAGATAGTAGAAATTAGTAAATTGTAGTGGAAAAATACCGCCAAGTAACATGAACGGGTTTAAGGATATCAATCTGCCTAGGAACAAAAGGGAATTTTGGGGAAAAAAAAATGAAAGCATGGTCTTCGAACTGCAGAGTGTCAAGAAAAACAACTAAGTGCAATTTCAAAGTTCAAAGAAAAAAAAAATATAACTATCAAAGTTCAGTTGATGTTGGGTGTTCCATGATTCTGTTTTCCTCGAAAGAACTAGAAACATTTGCTGGCACAGTTATCAAGAAAATCTCTATAGGGAACATTTTTTCAGCCTTTTATCCCGCAGCCACAGGTAGAAAGAACCCATTGCATAGTTGCAAAAATTTACTCATCAACCAAATGTAGCAGGAAAAAAAATAGTCCCAATACAAAGCTTAAATTAGGAATGAGAAGAGCAAGAAATGCAAAATATAACAGATATTAACAAAAAGAGAGGATGATCCCTTACCAAACAAAAATCCAAAATATAAGAATACATCTCCCCAATACCCAAATTTATTGGAAGCAGATGCAGGAAATTACCTGAAGACACCGTACGTATCTCTTTGTATAGCCCAAGTCATTAACCAATGGCACTTCCAAGGCTTTTGCCAATTGCCGAGCCGAGGCTACAAACCTAAAGTTCATTCATAGCTAATTAGAAACCCATGCAAGCAATAGAGGTCACACATATGGATATTATTATTAAATCTTAAAAAATAAAAAATAGATGAATATACTACCAGCTGATTTGATATGATCATTTCCCAAGTGAGTGTGTGTGTGTGTCTGTGTGATCACTGACCAAGACTCCTAACCAGAATCTATCAGAATGGAGTATCTAACATAACCGTAAAGAGACAAAAGTACAAACCTCAGAAATACGAAATAGACAATAATGATGTCAAGTAAAGCCAAGAAACTCAAAGAAACTTTGCATTTATGGTCTTTATTCTATGTTGAACTGATTTATGGCCTTATTCAAGCTAAAATTAATATTATTAATTCATATTGCAACAATCTTTAACACAAAGTAGTTGCTTCATTCTATATTATGTTTTCTTGATTGCAAGCATCATTATTCTGGTAAATTTCAGATTAACTACAAGTGGCAGACTTTGAATTTGAGAGCCACATTTTAGGTTCTCATGTTATTTAATTTCAATTTCGGCTCAGAAATTGTATAAGTCTAGTTTGGTACTGTCTTATTCTTGATCCCAGGTGACAGGAATGAGATTACCGGAACTGTAAAAAGTTTGTATACAAATTCTTTCAATTAATAAATGGCCAAGGGTGCAAGATTTTCACCATCTTGTATCCTTTATTTTGGATTTTATGAAGCAGAACTAACCTATATTACTCGGACTCAGGTGTGAGTGTCAAGTACAGGTACATGTCTGGCACAGGTATGATCAATTTTTTCTAAGTTTTTCCATGTATTTAGAGGGTCCTTGGAATGTCATATCCCCACAATCATGTCAGAAATGTGTCAGAAACAGATGCTTCAAGAAAAATAAAGAGTTGAAGCAAAATAAACTAGCACTGTTACACTGAATATAAAGCCTTTTAAACAGTTTCGAGTGAAACCTCTGGAAGTATACATGTGACCCCTAGATCTTTTATCTTCTTTTTCACAGTCTTCTTGCCAGTGGATTTCAGGTTTACAACCATCCTTCCCGTTGGGACCCAAGAAAATCCTTACAGGCAGACACAACCAATTCAAAACAAAAACAAAAATTTCCAACCCTAACCCTAGTCCTTATTCAAGAAAATTTTTCCATAGCTGAAAGCTTGCAGACAGGTCTTATCCTTTGCTTTAATTTCATCCCTTAAGAGCTCAATCCTTTCCACCCTGATTCAACCATCATCTATAAGGATAACTATCATCTCTCATTAAATTAAATCCTATAACCATATATTCTTGCTCACCACATATCCAACATTTTTTTTATGTAAAGTAATTCTCTAATCCCCATCATGCTATGCCTTGAGGGCAGTGTTCTTGCATCCTATGAAGTGTTTGCACCAGTAGCATGCATCCCTCGCATACCATGAAAGAAACGTATGCAAGGAACAATATCTAGTCACAACTATAATATTCTCAACTACCAACAAAAAAAGACAGAAGAAGAAAACACAGGCACAACATAATATTCCTCTACCTATATTACTCAAACTTGAGGGTAAGTGTCGGATATGGGTATGCGTCCAACGCGAATTTACTCAATTTTTCTAAGCTTTTCCATATATTTGGAGAATTATACCCTTATAACCTTATCCGAATATATGTCAGACAAGGTGTCGAGCACAGGTACTTCAGAAAAAATGAAAAGTCAGAGTAATAGTCCTCTAGGCCCCCTTCAAAGCAGAAAATCTAATTAAGAACACTAAATGTATGTCCTCAAGGAAGAGTAATTGGCAACCAACCTCATACATTGTTACTCAGGAAGAAACAAAACAGTTTTTAATCTGTATATATTTTCGAAGCTGCAAACGGGTTGTCTGTTTTTTGACTAACAGAGATGACGAGCATTAAACATAACAAATGAAAATGAAAAAAAATATGCTTTACCCAAAAGAAAGAGTTTCCTAACTAAAATAATTGGCACCGTCAATGCACAAGTTGTGTGTAACATAGCATACATACCTAGGTCATGAGCAAGAGAAAAGCTGTTACTCAGACTCTACTCACACAGGTATGTGTCTGACATGGGTATGTTTAATTTTATTTTATTTTATTTCAAAATTTCAATGTATTTGGAGGGCCCTTGGAGAATCAAATCCTCATACCCATACCTGGATATGCATTGGACACCGGTACTTTAAGAAAAATTAAGAGTCAAATCAACATATGATAAGAACACATGGCATGAACATTCTAGAAGAGGAAGAAGGGACAGGAATTATCAA
>JBBYHL010000009.1:7910455-7931033 GCA_038381835.1 Adansonia madagascariensis
TGCTTGACTCTTGGAAGACAATTTATAGAAATGGGATTTCAAAGAGAAAAAAAAATTAGAAAATTATAAAATTCGAAATTCTCCAAAATTTTGATACGATTCAATGGAGATTTTTGTGTTATGAGTGTCGGAGCGAGGATTTAGCGATGAAAATGTGCGGCTTTTATACAGAGATAGAGGTAAACCATTTATTTTTTATTATTATTATTATTATTATTTTCCCCATTTCGACGGGAGGAGACGTGGTTTCGGTATACAACCATGGGTATTTTCTGTACACGGATTTTAGTCGGTTATTTATTTATTTATTTATTAGCATGTGACTCGCTTTTTCCATGAGTTAACTTTATTTTGGTAAAACTTCTTATTAAGTTGACGTCATTAATTAAATAATATCAATTTAATTAATAATAATAAATATATATATATATATAATCAAGAAAATATGTTAATAGAATTATAATAAAAATGTATACAAAATTATTCTTTTACTTTTTCTTCATTTAGTAAAACATTATCTGCAACCTTTTTTTTTTTCACATATAATTTTATATATTTTTTAATTTTTTTATTTCATCCATTTTTATAGATGTGTTATAATCTAATTTATATAATTTTATTTACTTATTTATTAAAGATATATGTACAATACATATAATATAACAAAATATTAAATTATAATAAGTTTTTTTAAAATAAATTTGACAAAAATTCAAAATATAATATAAGATTTTCAAAACCTTGCTATATATATATATATATATATATATATATAATCTTTTATTTATTACAGATATTATAAAGTAATATTTATACGATCATGATGATTTTAAATCTTTTGTTAGTGTAAAGCTTTAAAAATTTAAAAATATTTATGTTTTCTTTCAATTTTTAAATTTGTGTATTTAGAGATAAACTTTTGTTAGTTTAAAATATTTATTTTCGATGCACACTTATTATAAATATTTTTTTATATGTAAAATAATAATTATATTAAATGTCAAATTCCATTTTGTACAAACGAATAAAACTAAAAGAAAAAATTACATATTAAATAAAATTTGCATCCATATAAAATTATCTTTTAAGCAAATTTATCACATTAATATAAAATTTATCACTTTTAACAAAATTAAAATTTTGAAGATAAAGTAATTTAATATAGAATTTAACTCTTTCTTATTTATCAAATAAATATTTTTAATAAAATCCTTTCAACGAAATTAATTTTTTATTTATAAAATAATAATCATATATATATTTTCAATTAAAATTTTTATAAATATTCATATATTTATACTGTGCTAATATTTTTTGTCATGTGTGTCATACATGAATATTCATTGATTTTTTTATTTTATTAAATTTTATAAATAACAAAAATTAATAATTGCATTATCATATAAAATTTGTTTAATGTTCAATTTTATAATTTTATAATTTTTAATTTTACTATAAAATTAAAATTTATGTAAATAAAAAAAGTCAACTTGAATTTTAACTTTTTATTTTTTTTATCAAATAAACTTGCATACATTTTAAGGTTAATGAAAATTTTTAAATATAAGAAAGTAATTTAATGCAAACTTTAACTTTATTTATCGTAAAAATGTATATTTAACTTAATAAAATTAAAATTTTACTTATAAATTGAATAAACTTTATTAATAAAAAAATATATTTACAATAATAATTTAGAAATATGATGAATACTTATATTTGCCTCTTCAAAAGATTTTTCACTGATTTTATGAAAAATATATTTCCTTCAAAAAAAAAATATGTTTTAAAAAGAAAAATAAGTTCAATTAAAAAATACGAAACTATATTTTTAGTGAGTAGGTTTTTTATTTGAAGTTAGTTATTTATTAAAACTAAAAGATTTAAATACCCCTAATTTAATTTCTTACTATAATTTGAACTTAGTTTTATGTATATTCTTAATTGAGCTCGTTTTATTATTTATAACATATATATATATATACATTATATATTTACAGGTTTAGACTAAAAATTAAATAATGATTCATTTTTCATAATCAAAATCCTGTAATTGATTTCTACCTCTTTTATTTATTTTTATATATATATATATATATAACTTTTAGATTTTATTTGATAATGAAAGTTTTATATTTCACAACAAGATTTATATTATTATATAAGTGACATTAATATCTATACTAATAATAAAGTTCCAAGTTGAGTTTGTGATAGAGTAATAACATCAAATCAATTAAAAAGATTATCAAAAAGATTAAAAGACGTATTATAATAAATATGGAATAATGATTTCTTATTATCTTTTTAAATATTTTTTAAAAAATATTTTTTTATTTACAAAATATGCAAAAATTATCTACGTTTACACTTGAAAAACTACTTAAATAATTGAACGTTTCTATGCCAAAAAAAAAAAATTACTTACTTAGAAAAAATTGTTTGAAATTATTTTTAAGAAAGCACTCATCACATTGTGGGATGTATGAAGTTTTAGTTTAAGTTATTTTGATGATTTATTTACATTTATATTTAAAATTCAAGATTTCTTCATGTTTTCATATCAATAGAAATAGCGTTTATACTTGTAGCATTTACCAAAAAAACAAAACTATTGTTTCATTACTTTCCTCAATTTGTAATTTGTACTCCCCAAAAAAATAAAAATAAAAACAGCGAAATTACTAGGAAAGAGCACAAAGAGTACTAAAAGACCTCTATATGACTATATTCCCTGTGCTGGCGTGCCCCACTCTGTCTCTAGATTGAGTATTTTTTTTTTTTGGTTATAATTTGAATATAATATAAAAAATAATTAAAATATATTATAAAATATAATAATAGAATTATATAATAACGAATATATTAATATTTATGTAATATATATATCATTAACATATTAAATTTTATATAAATATATAATATTTTTAAAATTTAAATAGTATTATTATACATAAAAATAAATATATAAATAGGATATAAAGTAAATATATGAATTTTGGCATGAAAATGAATACTAAATCACATGAATATATGAATTTTCCGATCAAACAATTGTTCGTTTTCCACGGAAATTTTCTTGCGCCCAAGGAATTTGCGACTTCCACGGAATTTTCGTTGCTAGCCAAAATGCGGCTGTATTTTTCATTTTCATTTACGTACAAATGGTGACTGCTTGCTTTCTATTAAAGGTTTATACTCGCTTTTTAATTGGTGTCATTAAACTGAGGATAATTTTCGTACATTAAAATGCGAAATCAACGTCAGATATGGCGAGTACAAATATTTTTCATAAACCAGCACGTGTGACTTTTCATACCATTCGATTGACACGCACCGACACAATAGATGGAAGGGGTTCCACGTGCATGTCACACGTCCCACACGCTTTCTCGTAGATCCCTTTTTTTTTTTATATATAAATAGTAGTGAAAAACATTGTTATACGTTTTTCTTTATTTTTAAAATTATTTTTATATCTTTTTATATATTTAAAATGTTATATATCACTCTTCTAACCTATAATGCTCATAAAGTTTAATGATTAATTTTAATTTTTATATACTTAACGAAAATTTTTAAATTAATATATTAAAAGATTTCAATAAGTATTACATGCATTACTCGAGAATATTTATTTTTTTTATATATTTTAATTATATATTAAGCATATAATTGCATAAATTATATACAAATAAGTTAAATCCACATGTTAATAGAAACCTGGATTAAGCTCTTAAAGTATATGTAAAATTTATACTGAATTAGAATTCCTTTTTATAAATAAATAAGTTCAAGGAATTCTTTTAATGGAATTAGATTTTTAATTAATAAATTGGATAAATTTTGTTAATATTTAATTGAGAATTATTAAAATAAAAATTTAAGAAATATGATTCGTTAGTTAAAAACGTGATCCTTTCGCGACCTAATGATGGCTGGTTATGATCAGCATTTCCAGATATTTTACTTTATTCATTTTGTTATCAATATTATGTTCCTTTTTCTTCCATTAATTTTTATGGAGTTCTATTCTTTTTTCTTTTTAAACTCTTTGTGTGCGTGTTACAACCGTCTCAACTTTCACTATTTCAAAATAAAAAATAATTTATTTTTAAAAAAGTAAATATATCTATCCACTAATGAATTATTATTATTATTATTATTATTATTATTATTAGATATAATTTAAATTGAATTAATTCATTCTGCTTCATTATTCTAACGAATATATGTTTTTTTTTTTTTTTTACCATTTGTTATTTCAAATATACGAGCATTGTACATTTAGGACATTTCGTTGGGTACCGCTTATTTTGTGGAACCACAAAGAAAAATCAATTTTAATAATTATTAAAAAGTCATCGATGTAATATTAGAACAAAAAAAAGAAATCAAACTCTATTTAATTATTATTTTTTTAGAAATAAAATAATCAGTATTAACACCTCTTCCAACAGATACCACGTGTATCAGAACAATATTTGACCAAACCTCTAATTTTAATGCAAAGTAGACCTAACAATATTTGATATATTACATGAATATGATATACATGATTAAAAAAACATGATACGATATTATTATATTTTCAAAATTTATATAATACGAATTATAAACATATCAAAATTTATAAAATTATAAAAAAAAAAACCTTAAACACAATTATAACACGATAAAATATACGAATATGATACGAATACACAAATTGTCAGATCTAAAAGATAGGCTTCGTGTATATAACTCAAATGGTGAGTTATATAATTGTTCATACGCTTTTTACAAAGAATAATTGCATTTTTGCAAACGAATCAAAAGCTCAATTTGCATTTTCACAAAAGAGAAACAGTTTTTATGATCTTTTTAAAGAAAAGAAACAAAAGAAACAATTCTAAGATTTAAGCAAAGCAATCGAAACTTACCTACATATGCTAATATATGAATATGTTACAGTCCAAAGGCCACCCTTTGAGCAAAATCTGGTCTTCTTTTACTGGGCATTCGAAGAAGCCCAGTAATTTGGAGCTCCGTTACAGCCCTGCAAAACCGTGCTCTATAGCAAGAATGGTCAAGGATTCTCGAATAGGATCGCTTTAACTTGTTAGAAATTGAAATTACAGACAGTAGAAAGAATAGAAGCAAAGTAATATATCGTAATATATCGTAGGAGCAAACCCGTCATTAGTTTCAGGAAGGAAGCTTGAGCCGAGCCTGTTAATAATTTCTAGCTACTTTTCCTGCGGGTAAGAGTCGTATATGGATACCGAGTGGGTTTTGTCAACTTAGATATTACTTCTAGAAGTAAGAAAAAATATATGCACCAAATATGACTATCGATGCAACTTTCTGATCACTTGATAGTGCAAGTCTTGGATCTATCACCTAGCTGCAATGCATGGCAAAGGAAATATACTGCACCAATTTACTAAACATAAATCTAGAAGAATGCTACAGCAAAGGATACTGTATGGAAGCTTCACTATGGTTTTCAGATTCTTTTACGTCTTTTCTTTTCTTTGGTAATGGGGACTGCCTTGATTTCTTTTTACTACTACCCGGGCAGAGAACTATGGATCTGAATGATTGGTACCAGTCATGGAGATTGATAAGATCACCATGTTCCTGAGCGAGTTGATACCTAAAACCACAAATGACGGCAATACAAAAGTATCAGCAAAGACGGATTCTATGTCTCAAAAATAAAAACTGCATACATAACTACAGAACTAGCCAAGCTGGTAGTAATGGCCCATTAAAGATGTTGACACATGCCAAAGGCAGATCATAAATCATAACAAACAATATAAGAAGCCAAAAACTACATTAAGTGTCCTGCCCGTTGTGCTTATTTAGAAGGAAATTGCATAACTTCAAGTGCTAAACTGGAAAGGGGACGCAGATAAATCTTAAATGAAAGGCTAAAGATGTGACACACTGACATAGGCAACCTTTTCACAGGATGGATCAAGGTAAGCAATAAATTCTCTGGAGGGAAGAAAAGTTAAAAAAAAGAAAAAGGAAAAAAAAAAAAAAAGCCCCTATTGTTTATTGCTGTAGGCATCTGAAACCATAAAGTTGAAATAACTGATATGATTACAAATAGGTTTATGTCCGACGTCTCACAGAGAATTCAACTCAAAGAAGGGAAGAGTATCATTCACAGCAGCGGTGAGCTGGAACAAGCAGAGAACTAACCTTTTACGATAAATGCTGCTGAGAATTTAAAAATCTATCATTTTGTCACTTCATTAGGGAGACAACAAAGAAAAATTTTGGAAATTCATTTATGGCTAAAATGCTTAAAAAACCATCAACTACAACATTAGAGAAACCAAAAGAAAAGGAGAAAAAGATCCAGCAACCTTGTTCATTATCCCAAATAAGATGCTGTATTAATAAACTGAGCAGGTCATGCAATCTAGTCTCAAATGAATGGGTAGAAGAACCAAGGGGATGAAAACTAAATCCGATCCTTTCGAACATGTCATAACTCACAAATCATATAATTGTTATGCAGAAGCATCAACAATTAAGAGTTCTATGTCATTTAAAATTCTATTAGACTAATGTTTAATTCATTTAGATCTCTATTTTGGATAAGAGTTTCATTTTAGGATAAGTTTTATGATTACGTTTAACTAGTATTCTACTAGGAATAACAAATCTTGTAGGACTAGGAGTTCTAGCCTATTTATATGCATCTAGGTAGTTACTGCAATGTATTCGATTATTTTTTGTGATTTATTTATCTCAAGGTTTCTGTTCAAAATTTTAAAACCTAAATCTCTACAGTGTTTATTTCTCAACTATTTCAATTCTTTTCATTCTCTAGCTATTCCTATCATCTCTACCCTGCATCAATTTGGTAATCAATCATGGTAAGACGTGCAAAGGGGCCGTGGAAAAGGTAACCAGCAACAGCAGACGGAGTCGATTGAGTTGAAGCACATGGTGGAGGATTTGTCGCAGGCTATACAACCTTTGCAGTGACAAAGACGTGGGAGCCTGAATGGAGATACCAGAAGGTGACCACAATCCTTTTGACTTGTCAGAAGGTGGTCTTGAAGATGTGTCAGATGAAGGAGAGTGCGAGCAACCTTTCCATAATACTGGACCTGCAAACTTTGCAGTATGATGCAAATCGAAAGATCGACTATTGCATGCTCTCGAGTTAGCAGATGGAAGAGCGAAGATCCAAGTGGATAACTTCCAAGATGCATAAGATTATTTGGACTGGGAAGCCATTGTTGAGAATGGAAACCTATGGCTGAACCTAGCAAAGTATTTTTTGTGAAGCTTAAATTGAAGAGTGCAGCACTTCAATGGTGGAAGAGAATTGAAGAACAAGCACGTCAAGGGAAGCAAAAAAAATCAACAGTCGAAAACACATTAAAGGAAAATTGCGGAAGCAATTTTTGCCACCAGATTACACCATGGCACTATATAAAAAGTTTCATTCGCTTTGGAAAAACGGAAGAATGCCTGAACACTACACCTCTAATTTCAACAATTTGTCCATTAGAGTGGGATTAAACAAAACTAACGAAAAGTTAACCTCTCGTTATATTGCTGGTTTGGATCACAGTATTATAGATGAGCTAGGGGTGGTTCATATATTCAACTTGGAGGATGCATGCCAACATGCCCTACAAGCGGAAAAACGGGTATTGCCTACAAAGTAAGGAAGCCTCTATTTGGTAAGACAATTAGCTTTTCTCAAGGCAGTTTTAGAAGTAAAGAGGGTTCTTCAACCAGCATATTTAGTAAGGGGAAAGTAGTGGGAGCCAACAAAGTTGACAAAGGAAAAGAGGTTCAAGTTAGTACCCAACCCAACCTTAGCAGGGTGAGCAGCGGATCTCAAATCAGATGTTTTAGTTGTGGAGAACGGGGGCACGCTTCTTATACCTGTCCTAAAAGAAAGGTGAATTTGGTTGAACATGATGATGAAGATCAAGGACAACCCGATCCGGTCTATAATGAGTATGTTGAGAACAAAAAGGAAGTAGACATACACCGAGCACAAGTATAATCTTTGATGCTCAGGAGGGTAATGATTGCAACTAACCAAGACAATAGAAAGGATTGGAGGAGGAAAAATATCTTTAGGACACATAGTAGGTGTGGAGATAAAGTGCGTAATGCCATTATTGATGGAGGTAGCTTAGAAAACTATGTTTCTAAAGAAACCATGGAAAAACTAAAGCTACCTATAGAAATATATCCTCTTCTTATAAGATTCAATAAGATAAAGAAAGGATTTGAGATACCTGTAAAATCCCAATGCTTAGTCAAGTTTACTATGGGCAATAATGTGGATGATGAGGGGTTGTGCGATGCGGTACAAATGGATGCTTGTCATATTCTTTTGGGCCAACCTTAGCTATTTGATCATAATATGCAGCATTCGGCCAAGGAAAATATTTATTACTTTCATAGAGGTGGAAGAAAGTATATATTGCATCCTTAAAAAGTAGTCATGCACAAGATAGACAAATTGAATGGGCTTTTAAAGGCTGAAGAGTTGGTGAATGAAAGTAGAGAATTGGGGTTGTATTTGCTGTGGTCAACAAAGTAATAAGTACTGCTAAAGAGGGAAATTTGAAGGAACAACCTAAGGAAAATTAAAGATTATTAAAGGAGTTTGCTGACTTGGTTAGTGACAGTTTGCCGCCTAGTGCATCTTTACCAAATCTGCCAGCATATTGAATGCCACCAATTTAACGACTGGAAATTCAAAAACAGATTGAAGACTTGATGAGGAAAAGACTAATGCTTGCCCAACTCTACTAGCTCCTAAGAAAGATAGCTCTTGGCAGATGTATGCTGACAACCGAGCCATAAACAAGATTACAATCAAGTATCCGTTTCCCATTCCTCGATTAGAGGACATGATTGATCAATTGGCAGATCCAAGATATTTTCTAAAATTGATTTAAAGAGCAGATATCATTAAATCAGATTGAGAGATGGAGCTTCTTTTTTAGATGAGTTTAATTTCTCTTTGAAGTGTAAAACAAGAGAAATGAATATGGTTGCGGATGCCTTGAGTAGGCGATCTTTGATTTTAACCATAATGAGTTCTCAAGTTATTGGATTTGAGGAGTTAAAAAACTCATATCAAACAAATCCCCTATTTCAGTTAGGTAGTGAAAGATTTGCAAAAACCAAAAGCAGTAGATAAGCTGCCATACAGATTGCATAACAGGTATCTATTCAAGGGTAATCAGTTATGCATTCCCAAAGGATCATTCCGAGAACAGATCATAAGAAAGCCTCATGGAATGGATTGGGTGGACATTTTGGCCAAGGCAAAACAATGGCTTTGGTAACAGACTGCTATTTTTGGCCTTATATGTTCAAGGATGTGAGCAAGTTTGTGAAGCGATGCGCTTTTTGTCAATTTGGTGAGGGGAGTTCTCAAAATACAAGGCTGTATACTCCATTACCGGAACCAAATTTGCCTCGGATTCATTTGAATATGGATTTTGTATTGGGTTTGCCAAAGACTTCAAAGGGGTATGAGTCTATCTTTGTACTCATAGATAGATTCTCTAGGATGACCCATTTCATTCCTTGTTCTAAAACAACAAATGCCTCTCACATTGCTAATTTATTTTTCAAGGAAGTCGTGCGTTTGCATGGGGTTCCAACGTCCGCAGTTTTTGGGGCATTTTTGTAGTACTTTGTGGCGTAAATTGGGGACAGATTTGATGTATTCTAGCACCAGTCATCTTCAAACAGATGGTCAAACTGTGGCTGTTAATCGTAGTTTGGGAAACTTGCTGAGGTGCTAGGTTAGAAATCAAGTGAAGCGGTGGGATTCAATTATTCCGCTAGCTGAGTTTGCTTAGAACAATTTAGTTAACCGAACTATTAAAAAGACACCTTTTGAGGTTGCTTATGGCCTTAAACCCTAACATGTGCTTGACTTGGTGCCTTTACCCCAAGAAGCTAGGGTGAGCAATGATGGGGAAGCTTTTGCTGAACATACTCGCAGCATTCATAAGGAAGTTCAAGATGCGTCGAAAGCTAGCAATGCAGCTAATCAGCATAGGCGCTTTAAGGAATTTAAAGAAGGAGATAGGGTATTGGTTCACTTGAGGAAAGAAAGGTTTCCTAAAGATGCCTATCATAAGTTGGAAGTCCAAGAAGTTTGGGCCATGTAAGGTTCTTAAAAAGATAGGTTCGAACGCCTATTTATTGGAGTTGCCTATTAACTTGCAGATCGGTCCTATTTTTAATATCTCATATTTGTACCAATTTGAGGGATTTAACAGGGAAGAACCAAATACAGTTGCTGAACAAGTTAACTAGCTTCCTACCAAGCAAGATGACATTGTTCAAGAAGTTCTCAATGTTAAGGAAGTAAAGGGGAAATACCTACAAAAAGTTGCTAATAAAGTGGCTGGAAAAACCAGCTTGCGAAAGTATTTCGATTTCGAAGGAAGAATTAAGGAAGATTGATCCAAAGATCTATGAAGAGGCGGCTACGGTTTTCTTGAGGATAGGGCTCAACTTTCAACTGAGAGACAATGATGCAAGAGCATCAACAATTAAGAGTTCCATGTCATTTAAAATTCTATTAGACTAAAGTTTAATTCATTTAGATTTCTGTTTAGGATAAGTTTTATGATTAAGTTTAGGAATAACAAATCTTGTAGGAGTAGGAGTTCTAGCCTATTTATATGCACCTAGGTAGCTGCTGCAATGTATTCGATTATTTTTTGATTTATTTATCTAAAGGTTTGTGTTCAAAATTTCAGAACCTAAATCTCTACAGTATTTATTTCTCAACTATTTCAATTCTTTTCATTCTCTAGCTATTCCTATCATTCTAACCTGCATCAAATTGGGTAGGACATCAAATGGCAGCCGTTAACAATTTGGGATCATAAGTACGACTTCAAATAGACCGTGGTTACCATTTAAGTTATATGATCATTCACTTCAGTAACTGAAAATACAAAATTACTTACAAAATCGAAGTATCATGCATGGATAGTGATAGGCCATTGCTGCCGCTGATACAGCAACTGCAGCAGAGGAGTTTCTGGAATTCAAGAAGATCAATTTGAATCCTTCTTCTAGGGTCCCCAATTAAAGCCTAACATAAAGTCAAAATATAGACCTTTGAAAATGCTAAAATACAAGTCCCAAGAACTTCTAAAGTGAAAGGAAAGTTAAACTGTATCCAAAACGAGCAACAAGGAAAATTAGAAATTATGATGCCATAGATCATTGTATATAAAAGTTCCAATCCTGGTATGATTTTAGGCAAATGCAAAAAGGTTTTTTGCACTAAACAATCAAAGGCAAGGTTCATTTATAGTCATTTACTCTTTCACAACAGCTAAAAAAATGCAAAGCCCAAAACATAAAATTAAAAAAAAAATAAAAAAAATAAAAAACAAGAAAAATTTCCATCAGCAGCCAAAGCACAAGCTGAGTTTCTTTAATCTAACTCGTAAGTTAGACCAGTTGGAATGGACCACCTCAAGTTCGGTGCGCTTTCTCTTAGGCTTGAACTCTGATGGACTGGTTTAGCTAGTCATTTATCTTTACCGAAAATTAATTGGTAAAAGAAAGAAGAGGGGAAAATGGGCTTAAAACAGTTGGTTCCTATAAAAGGCAATAACAGGCCAACTGTTTTGCGCTTTTCCTGATGGGATTCATGTACATGCATATATACAACGTGTGTGTGTGTGTGTGTGTGTGTGTGTGTGTGTATAAACAGTTTCTGTTATAACAAAGTTAAACTAGCAAATTTTCAATTATACTGGAAGTCTGATTCATTTCTCAAGAATGATATTAAGGAATTGGAAGTCCATTATTTCCACTATCTTACTTTCCCAAATGATATTTAGTGAATTCAAGCTTCAATCAAACACATAAAACAAGGTTTTATTCCCAATTTTGACCAACTCTAGACATGACACTAACAGGGAGTCCGCTATTGTAGATAACAACTGTATTTTGATTCCACAATAAGATGGGAGACAAACATAGGAGATAACAAATTGCCATATCAAATTTACGACAGCAAGCAATTTATTAATGTTGCAGCAACAGTTATGATCGCCAGGAATTTGTATTAACAACATTCTTTGTAGTTTTAGAAAAGCTTGCTTCAACACATTCAAATCATGCAAATTAAACCTCAGTGCTTACCAGTCGAAGCTTGTCAACATCTTTAAAACAGAAAATTTCGTGAAAAGGTATGCACTCAATGGGACGCATATAATCCCTATTTCACAAAAAATTACAAGTCAGTAATTTAGAAAGAGGGCATAAGGAGTTTAGAAACAGAGCATAAGGAGAATAAACTTGTTGAAGAGACAGATAAAGCAAGGGACTAAAATTGTTTTCACAGCACACTACCAACATTCCAAGGGCATATAACCAGTTTTACTTGCTAGCCAATATGCCACAACAGAGAATACATATTCTCAGCAAGAACTGCATAAAAGATATATAATACATATTAAGGTTGCTGCATCCAATGGCTTATCAAGCACATGCTTAGACTTTCGTATGTATAAGTAAAGTTAGAAAAATCAGAATGCACAGATAAAGATCAGTATCAATTACATCAGGTAATGGATAGAAGCATGAAGTGGACAAACCAAAAGAGCCAAGAATAGGGATATAAAATGGGTGTCTCTACCTAACCATACACTCTATTAGTTTAGCAGCTTTATCACTCGATGATTTTGAATCCTTCTCAATATTCAATTGGATTCGAGATGCATGTCTCCTGTCATATAAAGCAGTGAAAACGAAGCAGTAAGCAATTAGGAAAACACTAGCAACTAGTAAGAACAGTCCATTCTGAAATCAAAAGCTATTACAACTACTGAAGCTAGGAAGAGAGCAATTACTCCTTGCAAGAAAATTAAAATAGAAACTTATAAAGATTGCTTACTTTTAACCAGCTTCACAAGTATCAGTATCCCGTAATTATCTATGCTTTTTTTTTCTTTATTAGACAGGAAGAACATTATATTGTAACCAAACAAAACTAATGAGAGCAGAAGTTACAGTAAAGTCTTTATTTGACTATAATAAGAGTAATAAATTACGGTATTAAGTTAATCTAACCAAAATGTGACGATAGTCTAGAAAATATTTTACCATATGACACAATGTAAAAACTTTCTAAAAAGAACCGAAATGGTTTCAGGTTAAGGATGGTTAATCTTCAAGTCTAATGATGATCACATAATCAAAGATATCAAAAACTAGAGCTCAGGGTGTTATGTAGACTTTCATAAGACTGCAAAAGAAATTTAATCGTGAGCTTATCATATAAAGTGATCAATTTTTTACAAATACACAAAGTATTATTTATTTTCTGAAGCAGTTGAAAAGCTAATAGAAATTACTTGGGTGTTATAGTCAAATCTTTCTTTGGGCTCTTTCCATCCTCTATTTTCAGTAAAGACAGCAACTCCTTCACCTTGTCATTTATCTATAACAAGAATACAAATAACTTAAAAGTCATGTGGGCTTTCAGGTAAAAAGGAAAGTTAAAGCAATTATGCAAAAAAGAAAAATAAACAATAAAATTTGATCAGATAAATATAAGGATAAAGAAGCCAAAAGACTGTTTAAACTCCCCAATCACAAATGGCTAGAAAATTTAAGTAACTGCTGATTGAATTTGGGTCAAAAGTTTCCTTAGATACCTAATTGGGAGAAGTAGTATAATACAGGAGCTAATTTTGTAATTAACCCAAAAAAATTAGATAGTTACTATGCTTTTGTCGCTTTAATTTCAGTGTTATAATCCTTAACATTTGCGGTTTCATAAATCAGCATTTGATCTAATTGGTTCATGCAGTCATATTTAAAAGTAGGCATCCAATAAATTTAGGGCATCCACACCTTATCCGATACAACAGCCTATGACCTCGTTGGTAAAAAAGCAGTAAACAAGACCAAGAATGTAACAAAAATATCTCCAATTGTCTACCCTAATGGAGGAATGAAGTTTTTATTTTTAGATCAATTTTAAAAAATTGGATCGGAGGTCAAATCGATAAGAGTTTTGATTTTCTATTCAATCGGTTAAACTGGTCAATTTGATCAAAATCCCTTTTTCAATCGGTTATACTTGATTTCAGAGAAGAGCAATACAGGAAAGATACAAGTCCGACAACCTTGGTTCTTTAGGAGCATGTGATAAAATTCTACCATAAGTGTCATGCAGTTGGAAAGCTGATGCCATACTTCATAAAATTTTCTTCACCCTTTAGTTTCTAGTCTATGTATTTGAGCCACTTATTTCAATCATTATTGAATATTTTCCATGCCCTCCTAACAAAATCCTAAGTTGCATGGAGGCTTTATCCATCCCCTGTTACTTCCTTTTTGGATATGCCAAGAACAAAAAATTTTATCCCAATATTATTCAACAAGGATTATACAATAGAATTACAACTCTGCATAAACAATAAGACAAACCATATTAATTTGCGTGTAAATTTGATTATTAAACCGGTAGTGTTTAAGATATCTTAATAAGCAACTGCTTCACGCAAAAACTTGGAAGAGACAAGCCAACCCTCTTAAACTTCTATGGAAGAGAGTAAAGAAAAACAAATAATACTTTATTATCACGATAATCAATATGGAGGTAGATAGAAACTGAAGCAAACAAAGCCAACCAACAACTTTGATTATAATATAGCTGTTCCACTTGTATAAGCAATATCCAAATCGTAAATCATGTCATTTTTCCCCTCTAAGCAGGCAGCTGAAGAATATTACACTTCTAGGAAAGTATAAGCTTATAGATACAAAGTTTTTATCTACAAGGATAAATGCTTCATGGAGCATCTTACCTCAGTAATGCCCATAGTGAGGTTCTCCCATATCTTAAGCAATTTGCCAAGCTGTGCGGTGGAAAGATTCCTAATTGAATTTCAACTTCAGCATGGCAAATAAATGCAATGCAAAACTATTAACAAGTAATCAACAGCAAGAAAAATTAGAGTCCGTTTAGTTATAAAAATATTTTCCATTTTCCATCCCCACGTTTGCAATTAATGTGATCAACAAAATAAGGACAATAACTAAATTTGAAATCCATTATTTTTCCATTTTTTTATAAAACTGTCAAATTGTTATAAATTGGTTTCCAACTTCTCAACTTTTTCCAGTTTCCGAAGATATTTACCATATGTTATTAATCACATTTAAATTATAGGTGGAAATAGAATATGGAAAACATTTTATAAAACTCAGTAGAATCGTAGTAAGGAAAACCCAACTGTTTCTCATACAAAAGCACCAAGGACACTCTCATCAAATTGAACTAACAGCATAGCAAAAAGAAAAGGAAGAAAGAAATAATGAGAAAAATTGTTGGGAACCAGAACTTTCTTACACATATAGAAAGTAGAAACCACAACCAAACTTGAGTCAAGCAAGCAATAAGAAAATTTTCTAGCTATGTTCCCCACAGGAAACCTACAGCAGTAATTATGCAAGACCAACTGCAAGGCATTATAAGAATTTGAAAGATACCTCACCAAACGAACTGCCTCACAGATAACACGTCCCTTAAGACACTGTCGACCAGAAGGAGATGAAATAGTATCTTTCTCTAATTTGGTGCAAGGGTCAAATTCTCTTTGATTGTAAGATTCTGGATCAATTGCCTCACAGAATAAATCTAGTAATCTAACTTTTTCACCCTTTGCAGCCACATATAGGCACTACAATGTGTGGTATATCAAAGAAACAAAAATGAAATTAGTTAAATGAAATGATTGCATAACCAGATTGAAGGATGAAGCAAGCAAAAAATTGAAAAACAAACAACAAGGTGGATCCATAAACCAAGCATGGTTATAAAAGAAGGGCAGCAATTCACACCAAAATTTCCACAAAGAAAATCATCAATTTAGCCCAAAATTAAGCTTCCTTTTTTTTCTTGTAAAAAGAAGGCAAAAAGCCAGAAATGTGAGTACTCAGCACTTCAATCTAGCACCAGATTGTTCACATCTCTGATCCAACAAACAGTGTTGGTCAATATCTTGTAGACTTTGTTTGAAGCTTTTTATATTTTGATTAAATTAATAATGAAAACATAACATATCTACGCTAACATTATTATACAGTTAGTATCATCAGCTAAAGTCTAATTGCTTTGAAAGCAATGCCATAAATAAGCCAAAAAAAAAAAAAGATTTTAGGGTTAAAATTTATTTTAAAAAAAAAAACAAAACAAAAGGCCTGCCTCAGAATTTGAAACTATCATAATTCAAAGACTAAGTCTCACCAAAACGACAGCTCTCCACTGCTTCTGTAATCTCTTTAATTCTAAAAAAGAATGAGCTAAGCTTTCGCTGGTCTCTTTGGTCATTTTAACCCTGCTTGCAGATTTCGGAACTCATCAGAAAATCACTTCCCTATTCAACATATTACATGAATAAATGCAACAAAAGTTATATTGTTGGTATTTGAAAATACCTCTGACAGGATGGGAGGTCAAAAACTTGCTTCCACATCACTTCTGGTGATAATCCATACTGCTCAATTTCTAAGACCTGCAACAACAAAATAAAAGAGCAGTAAAGCCTTTGATATATAGATTTAAACAAAAAGGATAAAAACAAAGAGACTTTTAAACCAGAAGGTAGTGCAAAAATCAGTTTCCAGTTATACAATGCATGACATTTTGATTTTATGAAGGAATCATGGAATATTATAGGTAGCAAAAACCTTCAACTACATGCCATTAATGCGTAATTTGTTAACAAACTGAATTGGAATCACTTTCTTTTATGAAACAGCAAAATAAAATGAAAATCCATACTTCAAATCCTTAAGGTGTATAAGAGCCAAAGAACCAGATAATGTGCAAGTCTGAACACTAGAGAATATGCAAGAACACAGCTAACATATTACTCATAATAAATGAAAGAAATTTCAAGAATTAACGATACAATATTATTGAAAAAGCAAAAGTTAAAGCCTTGTCAGAGAATACTAAATAACTAACCCAGTTATCCTCCTCAAGAACAAATTCACGTAAAATGACACTCAGAGGCTCCGTGTAGAAATGTTGAGTGCATGCTATCTGAAAAACACTTCCTTAAAACATAACATCAGAAAGAATGTAATTATGTTCACAAGAAACAAGAAACTAGCAGCAACAAGTCAAAAGAATAAAATTCTATATGCCAAATGGAATTACTAACCTTTAAAGCTCTAATAAAAGATGTTAGAGTTCCATCCTGGCTTACAAAGTAGTTTCTCATAAAAACAGCCACCTTGTGGCCAATACTGAAACCAGAACATGGCTTCACAAGAACAGCCTCAACAACTGCATCCATTCTCTCAGCTGGGGTTCCCAAGGTGAACTCAAAGGGGCACAAGCACTGTAAAGCATTTGAAGGAAGTATATTTCTTGGGGCAGCAAGAGTTGTTGCAACCCCCATTATTAGAATAACTGGAATCTTGATAACCCATTCACTGATCAGAAACAAAAAACAAAAAACAAATAGGCTAGCTCAGAACAGACTGTGAGGTGAGTGTGATTTGGTTGTTACCATTGGTGCTTCCTTTTTGCTACCAAAAGCAAAAATTAAAAAATGTTTGGATGCAAAAGCAAATAATAAAGATTGATGTTAGGTATACATGTAAATATAAAAGCAAATATTAATATAAAATAAGGAAGTAACTTGCTATTAGGAAAGAGCCTCTTAGGCCTAAAACTCATAACAAGCAGCACTTATACTAGTGGATGAATAGGAAGGTGAACTAAACCTAGTGTCAAAAGTATTGAGAAACAAGGCAAAGTCTAGTTTCAGAAAGATACATAATGCAGCATGCTAAGACTGATCCTTGGAAAGAGAAGAATCTGAGTAGTTATGCAAATAATAAAGAGATAGTTTAGGCTGAAAAAGAATGACAGGATGTGTTACAATACCTTAACATAAGAATGAAATCTGACAAGACAGACCCACAACAACGCTCAATGTCATCAACAATCACAACCACTGGATTGTTGTGGTTTTCTTCTTGATACCATGATGCTAAGATTGATATGTCAGCTGGCTGCTCAAACAAAAAGGGAAATAAGAAACAAGCACAACTTACAAAACTTAGCAATTAAATTCTAGTCCAACAGTGAAAGATAGCAGCTACCAGTACTTACATCCAAAGTAGACTTTAAGAACTGTCTTAATAAACTTCTTAGACAACCACCACTCCCATTTTTGGCAGTAAAGTCAAGTGAGGAAAGGTTAGCAACATGGCATCCTTGAGATTTCAAATGTATTCCAAGCTCTTCAAATGTCAGCAAATCATCAACAAACTCCATATTCTCTGCCAACCATTATAAACTATAATGAATAGTTCTTGCAAATGGCATATATTTATAGCATGAATCAGGCAACCAACAACATAGACCAAAGCGCATTAAACAACGTAAGGGCAACCACTCCAACCAAACATTAAACTAAAAGTAGGAAGTACGAAACTTACTAGTGAGAACGAGCCCGGTAAATAGCCTTTTAGAATTAGCATCTGTTATAATAGGGAACGATTGAGTAGCTTCAGGAAAATCGGGAGTCCCAAGTGATCTAATTGTGTCGAAAGATTGGTGAACCCAACTTTGTATTTCGCTAAACACACTAGTATTAATATCTCTCAAAACATCCTGCCATTAAAGCCATCAAATTTTTAACAAAGGGAAAAAAAAAAAGTAGAAAGAATAAAAACTAGGATTTTTTTTACCTACTTTAATGGTTGACTCAATTTTTGACCAAACAATTAAAAAGGCTTCCATCCTCAAGTTCATGTTTTCATCTTCCTTTTCGTCTTCAAGATTCTCGGAATTCTTAGGTGATGCTGGAGACAAATCAATTCTCCTCCTTGTTTTTCCTGCTCCGGATGATTTCTTATCTGATCTCCGCGACGATCGTTTTTGAAGAACAAAAAACGGCTGCCAGTTTTTTCAAGAAAAAAAAATTAATAAATCCATGCAAAATTTCAACCTCTTCAAATTTAAGCTAAAATTCATATTTTAAACAATTAACTACATATAATGCATATTTATTTTTACGATAAATTCTTTCCTGAGAACCAAACAGAAAAGGAATAAAGTGATGATTTAAAAAAATAAACAAAAAAAAAAAAAGAGCGGAGAGAAGGAACCTGGAGATTATTTTCGGTCAAGGCTTCGTCCATGGTTGAAGGAGGCGAAGCATCGGTTAAAGAAGGAGCCATTGATTTGGATTTTGGTAGTTTTGATAGATTTTAGAGGAATTTTTATGCCGTCTCTAGGGTTTTTGAGTATCTTGGGAGCCGGTTTCAGGGTTTCTCTCTCTCTCTCTCTCTCTCTCTCTCTCTCTCTCTTTTTGTTTTGGCGGGAAATGCTCGGGGGTATGAATGTCAAACGAAAATTAATTCTCTCTATTTTTGGGTGGGCTGAGCTGTCTTTTCTGGATCTTTGCCTGTCTCTTCGACATCCAAACTCAAACCGGCCGTGGACTTATTTAGTTATGCAATAGGGCCCATTTAAAACAATTCATAATTCAAATTGTTTAATTAAAAAATGAGTTCGTCAAATTTGTCAAATCTTCACCAAATCACTAGAAATATAATTAATTAAAAATTTTCACGAAATTAGCATTTTCATTTATCTAAATTCATTTATAAATTTTAAAAATTTAAATATCTATAATAAAATTAATAATTTTCACGATTCAATATTACCGCTATCAAATAATATAATTATATTCAATATTTAATTTTAAGTAATATATTAAACAATTTTTATAATTCAAATTTAACGTTTATAAATTTAGTACTAAAATTCAATATTTAATTTTTGCAGTTTATCGAACAACATCTTAGTTCAAAGTTGATTTTAATATATTTTATAATTACAAATGTTAATAGGTGCCCAATGGAACGAGTTAAGACAATATATATAAAGAAAAGTGTAACTAATACACTACATTTTCTTGAGTTCTATAAAAATAATATATTAAATGTAAAAATATTTATTGAAATGAGAAATAAAATATCCGCTTATAAGCACTTGGTAAGCCGATCATATATAATTTTAGTTTTTATTTATTTTAAGACATGATTTTTCCTATTCTTTAGATTAAATATATACATATATATATTAAAACTACTTACTTGTATATCTAATATTTTCAAATGTATGAAATTGTTTATTAAAAAATTATAATTTTTTGTTACAAATTTTCTAAGTTCTCTAATTTGTGTATATATACATATATATATATATATATTGGGTTCATGCACCTTTGATCCCCTTTCCGACCAATTTATTTTGTGCTAACATAACATGTTCCAGCAATTTTCTTCGTCATAATTTGTTTTAATTATTAGATACAAAACCATACAGATTTTGTTCCCCTACATAGCATATGAATTGCAATAATTAATCTAGGAGGAATTGCTTTCTTCTTGCACTTATTAAAAATGTGCTAAACAAATAACTGACCAAATCTTGGGGAGAAAGTTTTTATCTTTTATTTTTTTCTTTTTGATAAAACGATCAATCTTATCATTTTGTTGGTTCAGTTTTGTT
>JBBYHL010000009.1:7952346-7967961 GCA_038381835.1 Adansonia madagascariensis
TGTTCCTTTAATTACTTGCCTTTTTGTTTGTAGGGCAAGATTGATAAACTGGAAGGTGGATCTATTCTGTTTGATTTTGCTACTAGTTTTCATGTTGCCATATTACCATTGCTACTTGATGCTTTGCAATAGTGGTAAGTTTTTGGTTTTTGCTTTTTTTTTTTTTTTTTTTTTTTACGATTAAATTGTTTTAACTCCAAATTTCTTTTATAATAGATTTGATATTTCACTTGTGAGGTTAATGTTGAGATGTTAACATTTTTGGGAACTTTGCTACCTCTCCTTCCTCCAGATATAACTGTCCATATCATTGAATAAAACGATCATTTTTAATCAGTTACCTTTGGAAAATGGTGATATACTATGTTTCTACTATTGATTTTTATGTTTTTGTCACACGATTGAGTTCTGAGCTGAGACGGGTCACAAGAATAGTTACCATGTTTTTGGTATCGTCACTTCATGCCTATGTATGTGGCAATAACATAAGTGAAAGTTTCTGAGGCCAAACATGCAAGTTGTGAAAGAGAAAATAAATAGCATCATTACTTTGGTTCAGTGTGATCCTTTAGGTCTTCTAATTTTTTTTGTATGGTTATCTCAGGTGTGAGGAAGGAGCGGGCTGGACTGGGAGCTATCCTATTCTTGTTGGCCTTTCTCTATGCTTTTTGGCGCATGGGCATTCACTTTCCTATGCCCTCTCCGGACAAAGGTTTTTTATTTGCATTTGTTTAAGTTTATAGTTTCAATATGTCTGACAGGCACAGGACAGACTCACGATGTTTAGTTAACATATTTCTCTTCCTCGTTTCTGATTGGATTTGGTTTCAATCTGTTACCTCTGACCTTGAGGAAATGACATCAAAAGTTGATCTTAATGATAAGAGTACTGCACCTGAAATTTGGGGGCTTTAGCATTGAAGATTGGAGAACGTGTATGGTTAGATTGTACTGGAGTAAATTTGGGGGCTTTTAAGAATTTAGAAACATAATATAGGCTGCAGTATTCCAGGGATATTAGCTGGATGACAGGATTGGAACCTATCTTACAGTTTTGGAGGCCTAAGGGAAATTTATGATTGGTTTCGAGGTCTAAATTGGAAACACTACTATAAGAGTTTGCTTTGTGGACAAGGCAAGGAGTTCGGTCAGCATACCTTTTGCATTTTTGTGTTTCTTATCAATTTAGAAGATTGTGCTTCTGCCTGGCTATTAGTTATAGGCAAAAAACTTGATTTTTCTATAAGGTTGTTGGTAACCCAGATCCAAGGATAATGGTTTAATTTTAACCTTATACTATATCTTTTGTGGAAATGTTTCAGAAATATTAGCTACTCCTTTCCTGCTTCTTAGCTCCTTTTGATTTTTGTTTTTCAGGTTTCTTCACAATGCCTCAATTGGTCAGTCGAATTGGTGTTGTTGGAGTAACTGTAATGGCTGTCCTATCTGGTTTTGGTGCTGTAAATTTGCCATACAGCTATTTGTCGCTTTTCATCAGGTACTGACATGTCCTGGTTATCTTATTTCTTGGTTCTTGGATGCAGAAGAGTTAGACAGATTTTATTCCTGCATGCTTCACATTTTAAATAACCACTCCCTCTCTGTTATGTTTATAATATTATTTTCTGCAGTTTTGTTATTGCTTGCGGAGTATTTTGTTTGATCATAAATTGTTGGTGTAACCTTAGTTCTTCTCTTACATTGTTTTTGATTTGTGTGATCCTCCAATGATTAGCTGGAAGCAATTGCAGAAAGATGGGATGTTCTTAAACAAAATAATGGCATCTGTATAAATTTGCTTGGGTACTGATGAAAAGTGCTCAGGGATTCTATAAGGGGAAAACCAATGGAGAAGTTACAGAGTAACGAATAAATGCAGGAGAGTTGTTTTCTTGTTATCAGGCTTATGCGGGCAGAGTTTAACAGGACGGATGAAGATTACCTAGGTGCTTATTGAAAACTTTTAGAACAGCCAGACTCCAAGGTAAAAATGCTTGGTTGTTCTGTATAATGTCTGAGGAGTGGGGGTCAAGAATGAACATGTTGTGGTTTGAAAGTAAGTGTAGGTGTAAGAAGTTGGTGGTTGGACATGTTTCAGGTTATGGCTTAGTAGGAGAAGTCTGAAATGTGTCTACTCGAATTTCTTTGGCTGAAATGGGGACTTTTAAGTTTTCAGATGCATCAGTGTAGGGATTTAGAGTTAAATATGGAATTTAAAATAGGTGGAGATTTTTAGAAACATTGCAGCTTAGGTAGATTCTCTTATTTTTTAAATTTAGGTACAATGTGGTGAAAATGGTTGGAAAACTTATCTTGGAATTTAACTTTTGTTAACGGTGCAGCAACAGGAAAAGGTCATTATCAATGTAGTTGGAAAATTGAAGTTTTGTGTGTTTAGAATGCTATAATAAGCAGGAAGAAGGAGAATAAAATGATTTAAGCTCCAAAGTGATCTTCAAAACTTGAACAAGAAGACTTAATTGTAAGCTCCTAAATTATTGCAGCAGCTATTTCAGAATCAATATGAACCACCGTCTCTTGGTGGCAAATGATTATAAAAGATCCTCTGCCAATTTTAATAGATTGCAAAAGCTCTTTTAAGTTGCTTGATATGCAGCTTTAAAATGTGTGTCCTGGTATCCTAGCTTCTTTACTTGGAAAATGGATTTAGCATGCTGTCCATGTTAATAAATGGGTAGTGCCTTTGGTTCACATGCTCGAATGTTATATCTTAAGGATCAATTTTTAACTGAGTCAGGTTGATTATATAATAAGTTGAGCCTAGAAACGGAAGAACCTATGGGAAATAGCTCATTGAACTCTTAGACGTTCCTCTAGAATCACTATAGTTAAAGATTATAAAATCTATATTTTTATGTGATGTGTTACAAGCATCGTCCTTAACAGGTACCGGCTGTATCTGTCTTTAGGGGCGAATGCCATGAATGACAACCTTTCATATTTTGATAACTTTAGAAAGTAACACGGTGATAGTCTGCACAGGCCAACTTTTGAACTATTACTTATGGTTGAGCCTGCTAACTGCACTTAAAGTGTTAATGGATTTCAAAGCCATATTTTATTCCCTGTAAAGCTGTAGTTTTGACATCAACATATTAGGACTAGAAGATTCATATGTAATTTATAGATACTGATAATTTATTAACATTAACTGATTGAAGTTGCCTTACTCTGACATATTTAGTTTCCCAGTAACGTGTTTGTATCTATGTATCTAGAAGATTTAGATTTCTTACATATTTGTGCCTGTACCTGTGGCAGAGAGATTGAGGAATCAGAGATTAAGGCATTGGAGAGACAACTAATGCAATCAATTGAAACTTGTGTTGCAAAGAAAAAGAAAATCATTCTTTGTCAAATGGAGATGGAACGAATTCAAGGATCTGACGAGGTTTGCTGATCTTGCTCCTATTGTCTCAGTGCTTTGAAATTAATACAATTGTATTGGTTGGGTCTTTAATGACCTGAATAGAAAATATTTAAGGTTATGAATGAAGCATAAATGTGGCTAAGATGGAGATAAACATTAAAATCATTTGTAGTATTCTGCTTTAAGCTAATTTATTATTGGGTTAAAATTTCATCAAGTTTGATTTTGTTTTGGAACAGTCTTTCATAACTGACTTGTCTGTTCTGTTGTGTTCTTGTCGAGTGTGTTTGTTTATTTCTTGCCATTGTTTATTTCTAATATATTTATATTTTGAGTTTTGACCCTAAAATCTAAGTAATTCTCAAATCTTGTGATTGACGACGGTTATAGTTACTATTTTCTTTTGGCTAATTAAAGACATATATTTCAGAACTTAAAAGCGAGATCCTTCTTCAAAAGGATTGTAGGCACGGTTGTACGTTCAATGCAAGATGATCAAAAGGAACAAGGTTCTTGTTCTTTTTCCCCTCTTCAATATATACTGTAAAATTCCCTATACTGATGAACTTGTGATGGGAATGTCACACTTTTTTTTTTTTAAAAAAAATTTGAGTTTTACTTTCTTCCTCTTCAATTTAAAAGTTGGATATATTATCTTTTTGTGATGTTTGCATTTGTCATGGCACTTCATGTATACGGAATTCTTTATATTTATTGCACCTTAACTGTAGATTGTAGATTGTTTAATAATGAACTAAAGAAGAGATATGCAGTATTTTTTTTCCTAGCAGTACTCATTTCCTATTAGTTTTGGTAGAATTAAACTTTATTTTTTGCATGCTGCAAACCAACTTGTTATTCACCGCTTAGAGAGGTGGCTTAGTCATTGAATGCAAGTTCTTGTGTAAAGGCATAAAGCTATTTTGCAATGGATTCTTAGAATCAATCTTGCCCTGTAGCATGCTAAGGATAAGATGGATTAGCTTTAAGCATCTGGGAGAGAAAAGTTGTTGCCTACTTTCTCGGTCTAAGTTGGTGCTGAAAATGGCCATCGTAGTTTTATTCTTATCGAAGTTTGAACTTAAAGTTTCAAAATTTTGTGGACAGTCCGAATTTGCCAATTTGGATGTTTTAGATGTACTGATGTTATATTTTTCACATAGTGTTTTTGGTGTTTTTTTTCTTGCCAGTCATTTATGCTTGTTCCTGGCTGTAGCCTTGTAGTGGCTTCACTATTTTTGTTGATGTACTTTTAAAATTTCCAAGGAAGATGCTTTATTTTACTTACTTTGCATTGGCATTTGACTTCTACATTTGAAAGGCACATAATACTTGTGATTCAATCTTTTCAGATCTTTGAAGGGGTTAATCTTCTTTCTTTGCAGATATTAAAATCTTGGATGCCGAGGTTCAAGCTTTGGAAGAGCTTTCAAAGCAACTATTCCTGGAAATCTATGAGCTTCGCCAAGCTAAGGTTTAGCTTTGGCTATAAATTTGTGTTTTAACTATATTAAATATGATCATGTATTTTCTCTTAAGGTGTTCTAAATATTTCTAAGTATAAGCAAATGAAGGCTTAAGGCTAGTCGGATCCCTTATTTTCATTGGGGTACTTTAAAGGCGGATTTTCTAGATGGCAGATTTATGCCTTAGAGATAGTCAGAATTGAAATCAAATTGACATAGGATATTATGTTGTTACATTTTCTATTATTCGTCTTAAAAATTGATATAGTGCCCTGTTCTAATGTATAAGATATACCATGCATTAAGTAGACCAAAAAGATGCTGAGAAACAGAGAAAGATATTGATATTAATAGAATGGTAAAATATACTTCCTTTTGCTATTACCTTCTAGTTTTTACGGCCAAAATACCATTACTTATTTGTTTGAATTTATACTCCATGTTAAGTATTTTGATAAACATGGTTGTTATGATCCTAACTACCCTTTAATGTTCTGCTCACAGAAGATGTACAATTTTATATAATGACGGCCCACAATTGCCATAGTTATTTTAGCTAGAGTTGTCCTTTTTGTATTTCCTTTTAGATTTAGATTTCTCTTGGGAGAAGCAATGGTTGGTCTTCTTGTTTACATTTTGTAGGAGGCTGCTGCTTATTCACGAACATGGAGGGGCCATATGCAGAATCTGCTTGGTTATGCTGGTTCAGTTTATTGTGTGTACAAAATGATTAAGGTATATGACCTAGGAATTACTTTCCTTTCCTACTCGTTTCATATTCAGTAAATAGTAAAATTTAGTGGCTTGACAATGAGATGTCATTTGTTAAGAAATACGATGAAGGTAACAATCGTTAAGATAGGAAAAACTGACATGCCTTACAAAATCATTTAATGGAAATGAGCTCAAATTCCTATAATTTGCTAAAAGTTCATAATCTCGTTGATTTCATGGATAGTTAATGTTTTTGGAGTTTAAGTTTTATGCAGTTCTCTTTAATTATATCCCCATTGATATTAATTAGGTTGCCCTTTGTCTGTAGGATTTCCTTTTGTTGCTACAGTAGGAAGCCTTTAAATTTTGATTTTGTAGTGAGAATTTATATTTCCTTTGATATGAACTAGTTTTTGCATGCCTTGTAAATTCCCTTAATTAACTTGTGAAGATTTTTGATTCAAATCATTTTAACTTAAATCTCATTATGAAGGTTATACAATCAAAATGATAGAAGTTATGCAACCACTGCTCTAACAAATGGAAATAATAGAATGATGAAATCAATGGATAACTACAAGATTTGTTGGCGCCTTTGATGCCAATAAAAGCTGTATTTATTTGACTTGAGTAGCTACATTTGGGCCAAAGTGGCAAAGTCCTTCAAAACTTTTGCAACCCTTGCATTTGAAAATTGGAAAAAGAGCATGGATTACTGTCTGTTTTATTTAGTGTCCAAACTAAGTTTGAAAATATTTTCCTCAAAAGATTTTGAGAAAAATGGGTACATTATTGTAATCTCCCACTGGTACGTGAATTATTTCAAAGATACCTGCATAGCTTCTATTCTATTTTTTTAGCCAAAACTTTTTTTTTAATTGATAGAACAATAATAACAAGATATATACACACACACACATGCAGATACGCATATATTTAAATAAAAAGAAGAATTGGTTTTCTGAAATGGAATAAAATAAAATAAAATTATAGAAATGTGACGTTGAGTTAAACTTTAGGATCCCATCTCTTTTTCTTGCAACTTGAGACTACTTCTTGAGTAGGTGAAATAATATAAAAGCTCTCAAAAGAGACCTTGAATTCCATGTAAATTGCACTGGTAAAGATCTTGGACTAACAAGTGAGATGGCGCATATTCAGGTTTACAATTGGTCTGTTTATAAGAAATATTATTGCTACTACAATTCCCAATTTACTATGCATCATTTTCGTGGAGCTATAACTAAGTGATGATGTCTAAAAAAATCTAAAAATTTCCTCCTCGCCGTTCAAGTGAGATTTAAAAAAATTTCTTCCATTAAAGGTTCCTAGAAAGCTGAAGCCAGGCATTAAGATTTATTTTGATCCTCTCTTACATTGTTTGAACCATCTAAAACGCCATGAGTAAAAACTCACCTATTGCCCGCTGATAGCCTATTTAGTGTTGGTTTGAAAGTCAATTTTGCTTGCTCCCCTGGTCTTCCTAATTTTTATTTAAGAATGCCTCTGAAAACCTATTTAATCTTGGTCTGAAAATTCATTTCATTTGCTACCTGGTCTGTATGATTGTTAGCTAGATGTTAGAATGCTAATCATCTAGACTTGACTTAATCCCAGCAAAACACCCTAAAATCAGACGTTTTATTGGACTGTATAATACCTCTACTCATTTTTTCATGCATCAAATTGTTTGAAGGTTGTATCGTTGATTTCAAAGGCTAGGATTTGATATCGCCCTCCCATCAAAATGTATTAGGGGAAACTGCCCAGGAACATGTAGAACCTGGATTTACTATATGCTTTGTTCTTGAAATAGGTTAAACAACTTTCTAACTATGAATTGGAATAACAGCTTTAAATATTTATTTATTTTTTATGCCAAGGGGTTCTGAGGCAGGTTAGGTCATTAAAAGTTTAGTGTTTAATTCTGAAATCATAAAAATGCTGATACATCAATTTCCTTTTGCTTACATTTTTTTTTTTTCCGACTAAAGATTTAATGCATGAAAAGGTGCCTGATTGATCTTTTTTGGTGCAGTCTTTACAAAGTGTTGTTTTCAAGGAGGTATTGCATCTCTGATCTCTGTATCATTCTTTCTCTTCCTGTTTTCTTGCATAGTCATCGTAATGTATCATAAAATCTGTTTCTTTGGCAGGCTGGTTCAGTTGACCCTGTTACAATGTCAATTACCATATTGTTGCAGTTCTTTGATATTGGAATAGATGCTGCATTGCTATCACAGGTCAGTTGTGAATACAGCTTACTGGGTTGCGCTTGAATAGATTGATAGTCTGCATCTATGTTAAAGTACCTAAAATTGTAGTGTGTAACATATGCTTCTCACATACCGCTTAAGTTTTCCAGCCTTCTAGGTCCTTTTTTTGTCCTAAACTTGACTAAGATGGAAGCCCCATATTATTAATTATTGGGGAGGCCTGATTTTATTTATTTATTTTTTCCTTTTCCTGCGTATGGATTGGGTCTTGGACTATACAAAGGGAGATGCCCTCTCCCATCCCTTACATCTCACACTTTCCTGTTCCGGTATTTACACTTGAGAGTTGAGACCTCCAAGTTGCAGTCTCAAGTTTTTACTTCTTGTTTGTACTGAAAATTAATTAAAAATTTAAGAACTTAGAATTAGAGTTGGAGTTGTTCCTGAAATACAGACAGGATAGAGAATTTGGTTCATTCAACTGCATGATCAAATACTAAATATACGTCATATTACTTGCTGATGGATTATCTGATTATGCCATCGACCCTTTGTGTATGCCAATTTTAAGGTTTTATAGAGTTTCTGATTCTTAATGTAAGCCAGCGATCTCCTATCTCTTGATTCCTTTTTAGATATCTGGCGGAAAGCCAGAATTAGCAAATAGTTTGGTGGGGGGGTTTATTCGAAGTTAATAGCAGTATTTCTTTGTGGCATTGTATCTGTTTCTCCCTCAAGATTAGCAGCAGTATATTTCTTGTCATTACACTGCTCTAGTACATTCAAATATCTGATCATCATAGTGTCTTTCTTTCCTGCCTTAAAGCCTGTAGAATATTGACTGGTATGCTACAGTATTTTAACTCTCCAAGTTTGTTGATGTGATGCTTCACTAGTTTAGTGCTTGAGCTGGAAAGGGAAATTCACACAATGTTTAAGGGTTTTACATGAAAGTATGCTGTGTGGAAATATGACATGCCAACTTGGTGGCTTGATGGTTATGCCTTTAGTCATTCAGTTCTGTGGGTTTAACCCTTTCTTAGATTTTTTTTTTTTTTTCATTTTATTCAAATAAGGACATTAGTAGTTAAAATTTTACTTCCCTTTAGAGAAGGTAAAAGGATGGTTTTTCCAGTATTCTCAAGGGCTACACGAAATTTTAGTCTTGCCTGCATTAAATTAGAGTTAATTGGTTATCTCTTAGTATAGTGGGTTCCAACTTCCAAGCCTCAATAATGGAAAAAGGTTGTCGGCTAATGAGCAGCCTCTGAGCTGGAACCTTAGAGAAGGGATGTTGTACTTGTAGCTGATAGTTTGAGATTAAACTTAGTGGTATCTTGCTGAGAATATGTTAAAAGTATTCTTGTAGACTCTTCAATATTCTTGCTACACCTCAAGGTTTTAAAATCGCTCTTCATAGTTCTAACTTATAGTTGAAGTGACATTACTATTATTTTTCAGTAATTTCAGAACTTAGATGGCAGCACACTACGGAGGAATTGCTGACAGGTCTGACTTTAGGTGCATAGTATTTCAATCAAAGTTCAATAAATTTAGAAACTGAGTAGGTGTTACTTCTGTATAATTGCTTATTGACTCATATAATTTGATTCCTGAGTTGCTACTGCTTCATTATACTTTTTTTATCGGCTTGTATAGTTGTTTTTATGATCTGTGCTAAGGTATTTAATTCATTTGTATAGCGAGCGCAAATAATTTTAGCATTTTGTGACTTGGAAAAGGTTAACCATCTTGTTACCTTTAGTTTTTAATCTACTAATAACACTTTTATTAGCTATAATGCAATTGCTATGTACAGTCTCTTTGCTGGGCTAATGTTTGACATCTTATTTTATTTTATTTTTTTATATTTCTTATTTGCAGTATATTTCCCTGCTGTTTATTGGAATCTTGATCACCATATCGGTGCGGGGTTTCTTAACAAATCTAATGAAGGTAATCTTGTCCTTGTGGGCTGTCATTTTAGTTGTGTTTCTTCTAGTTCAGCAGTTTTAGTTACCATATGCTACGTCTACTTGATTTATTTGGAAATCTAAAAGTCTCTCCACATTGCCTATTCATTGTTGATTTGGCAAATGCTTAGTCTTTGAATTCTAGTTGACAACTTTACAATCTTTCAGAATATTCAGTCATCCTGACTGATTCTATGTTGCTACTTCGGCAGCTTTTGTGACTATTATCATTGTCATTGGCCATAGACTCATTGCTGTTGTTGTTATTACTATTAATTGACCTTTTCCTATGGAGAGTATTGTTTTTTCTTTTTATATATTCATTTCATCATTGGCGTGGGCAGCACAAACTTATGGCATCATTTCAACCTCGTGTGTCTATTCATTGCTGTTAAAATGAAATCGTCCTTGTTTTAGAAGCAGTTTGTTTTTCCTATTATCTAGTATTCCACAGCTTAACTTACAATGTTTGGTTGCATGCAGTTCTTCTTTGCAGTTTCTAGAGTTGGTAGCGGATCTTCAAGCAATGTTGTCCTTTTCCTCTCAGAAATTATGGGAATGTACTTCCTCTCTTCAATTCTTCTGATAAGAAAAAGTTTGAGGACTGAATACAGGTATGTCCATGATTGATGACTTATGTATCTTTTGTGTTGCTTATTAAGGAAAAAATGTTCCTTTGTAGTTTTTTTTTTTTTTTTTCCTGGATGTTTACCATTGATCCCTTTCCAGAGGGACAAAAATTGTTAATACATAGTTTCGAGCACATAGAGTGCTCTTTAATCATTGACGTGAAAGGACTGTTTCTGGAATCCCCAAAACTTTGTTAATGTTAGTATTCACCTCTATGGTGTCATTGTGAAATTGTCTCTTGAATCAAACCTTTCTAAATGAGTTTTTTTATCAATTGATAGAAGTGAACTGTAAGAAACCATATGAAATGCTAGTTACTTTAGATATAGATACTAGATTTGAATGTAAGCCGTGTTTTAAAGCTATAGTGGAACCTAGGATTGAGAAATTATATTAAATGCTTGCTATGCTAATATTGCTGACAGCTTTATGGATAAAGCAGTTAGCTGCTGACTGTTTAGACAAAGCAGGTAGCAGCTGGCTATATGGACAACGCAGGCATAACCATACCTTAGTATCATATACGATCAGCCTTTCTGGCAATTGGGCCTTTCGGAGATTGTTAAGGAAGTTAAATCTATGATATTAAGCCTTTTTATTTGGCTAGTCTTTGATCACAAACTCTGATCTTATGCAAAATCAGTTCATCATTAGATCAATAATAAATTAGAATGCAAGACAAAAGAGAAGAAATGAGAAATGAGTGAAAAATGAAGTGATGTGCTGAATGGATCTACGTGTCACACATAATAGATAACTAGAGATGACTAAAAAGGCTGAGGACTAGGGAATGGATTCATTCTCTTAATTGAAACAGTCAGCTTTCTGCATAAACATAGATGTTATCTGTCGAAGTAGGTGCTGTTGTAAAGAACACAAGAAAAAAATAGAAGTGAGAGAATGGGTACAATCTTTAGTTCTGTGCAGAAGTTAATCTTGCTATGTTACGCATAGAAATGGATAATCAGAGATTACTCAAAAACCCAAACGGGAAAGCGATAGGTCACTTAATATATAGACCTGTTGTCTGCGTAAATATGGATTTTCTACGTTAGGTAAGTGATGTGGTAAATTTACCACATCATTCTTAGTTAACTTAATGGAAGTCAAGCTAATGCAACCTTGGTAGACTTGCCTTTAGGCACACAATGAGAAGGGTGCATTGGGCATGCCAGCTACTGTGCTGCCAGAGTCTTTGCAGTCTAAATGAATCTATAAAATGTTCTTAAATATGCAATCGGGATGGACATAGACTTGAGAAGTTGGTTAGTTTCATCATTTAGCATAGATAGCTATTTTATGAAGTATTATGTTGTCTAAAGTGACTTACTCAGACCGTTGCCTTTGAGTGTTGGATTAACTCTGCAGAACTAGAGATGTTAGTTAACAAGGCCATTCCTTCTTGATCTTTAAGATATGTTTTCCCGTGGGTTCCTGATTTGGCATTATGAACTGATCTTTTAACTACTTAGAACAGAATGTAAGATTGGACAAAAGCTTTAAGAGCAGCGGGGCAAACCCGTTTTGTTTGTGCCTTTAGGAAATATGGAGCTACTTTTGTATGCTTCGATATCATCCGGAAGGGTAAGAAATCACATCAAATTATTTTTACTATTGAATGAATCTTTTACTGAATGTTCTTTTATTTTTTGTTATTTTGGCTTGTACTTGTCTTTGGCACTGATCTCATGACTCTAATCACCATATATCATGGTTGAGTTTCTTAGTTTAGTATTCTGCAGAACAGTGAACACATTTTTGCTTGAACGATTATGACTTAAATTGGACTGGGCTCTTATTATTATTCTTATTTTAATTGTTTAATCCCTACACTCTACAACTTACGGTTATTTCCATTTTAAACCTGGAGCCATATTAGTTATGTGTATTCCTTGGCAGGTTGATTATAACAGATGTTTTGGGTGGAGATATTCAGTTTGACTTTTACCACCGATGGTTTGATGCAATTTTTGTAGCCAGTGCTTTCCTTTCTCTGCTTTTGCTTTCTGCACATTATACGTCTCGCCAGGCTGACAAACACCCCATTGATTGATTTATCATCATGTAAGTAAACATCAACAAATCACTTCATTTCCATCACTGTAACTTTTAATCAAAGTAACATATTTTAGCGAGGAAAAGAGAAAATGGTACTTTTTGCCTGCTTGTCTCATACCGACTGCATCTTATTGGACTGTTTTCCTTGTTTTAGATTTGCCACGTTATGCAATTTCAGTTCTGTTTCGAGCCTAAAAACAGGTAATGAACACAACACTATTTATACCATGTGATGCTTCTCCATTCCTTTTAAATTTGATCCATTTTTCACCTTTTTTTTTTCCATTTTTTATATTGAATTGATATTCATATGCATGGAATTAAGTCTGTCATTATTGCACATTATTAAAAAGCTGCGTAATTGTTGCCTCTTTCCTTATGCTTAAACTGGTGTCTGGTTCATCTTGAAAGGCAGCTGTCTCTAGATGTCATGAATCATGTATGCTAAAGCATTATTGTTCATTAAGATTGGCTCGGAAAGTCGTTACATAGAATCGTTTCTCTTTATCTCCTAAAGCAGCTGTCTTGAACTCACCTAAGATGTAGACCAGTATTAAAGACAACAAATATCAGTTGGATTGCAAGGATTCCTAGAAACAACGCTACTGTCCCCTAAAAGTTCTTGAAAGCACTAAAAATGTCTAATCCTATTTAGGAGATCAAACCTTAAGTTAACATTTAGATTATCTAATAGCAACGAAATTCCTTAAAGAGTTACAGCAAAAATCGCAGCTGCAACAATGACGATCGAGGTTGTCAATACATACTGGCTGGTGTTAAGATTTTCTTTAAAAAAATTTGTTTGGTTCTGTGCTGTCTTGCTATACCAATCGTGTTTTTCTATGCAAGTGTAAATTTGAGGAATATATTTCGATTATATCTATATGCTCAAAAATAATGTTTACAATGTTAATTTACATTAAATAATACTATTTGTTATATCTGTAAACACATGATTCTTAAAATACTTTCTATCGTTTATTGAAGACAAAATTTAACCTAATTTTAGGTTTTTTTGGTGGGGAAAATGATGATATCTAATATTTTTCCCGAATAAAATATATATATTTTTTGGTTAGAATTGCTGAAATAGGTTGCTGAGTGAGACAGGTCTCACTGGATTATGGTGGCACCAAATGTAAAACAGCAATAGAAGCTTGATGTGCATGTTTTTTGCCCCATAATCTTACGTGAAATAGGCTGCTGAGTGAGACAGGTCTCACTGGATTATGATGGCACCAAATGCAAAACAGCAATGGAAGCTTGATGTGCATGTTTTTTGCCCCATAATCTTACGTACCGATTGATATCACCGGTGCCGATAAGTATTGATTGCTATAAGAATAATGACAAGATACTATTGGATTTAATACAGTAGCTGATGGTTCACTAGCTTAGCACCGAAATGCAATTGGAATCCATTAGCACTTTTATTTCCTATTTAGTTGGTCAATTATTCAGGATCATAGTAGTTAATATCGTATCGGCACCGATGGTATTGGTCGAGATATACCAGATGATACGTGCTAATTTTATATAAATTACTTTTTTATTTTAATCTTTTCTAGTTATTTTTTATGATTATCGTAAGTATTTTTTTTTTTTTGCAGGATTTAATTGGATGAAAAATACAAAAGAAGCAGAAATTGGCTAAGTTAGGGAATTTGTGTGAGTTTTGAATTCTAGTGAGCTAATCTTGAAGAACTTTAATCACACTAGGAGAAGTTGGAAGATAAAGTTCTATTAGGTTAAGAACTTGAAAGCTGGAATAATTACCTTTGAAGATTATATTTATCTCTTGGATAAATGAAGAAAATCAGCCTACAAATCCAACTTTATGGTTACATTTAGAAAGAAGATTGCATATAACTTCTCAAGAGATCAAAATAAAGATTAGAAATTGATTTTTTATTTTTATTGTGATTAATTACTGTAATTATTTTTATCTCTGGCTTTAGTTTAATTCTGTCCCTATAAATAGAGGGAGGTTAAACAGTTTTGATCTTCCCATTCTTATTCTCTCTCTATTTTCTTCATTATTTTTTAAACTATGTCTTTCTAAGTTTTTTATTTGGTAGTAAAAAGGTTTGCAAGCTTTTGTATTTTTCATCATGAGAAATAAATGAATTTGTTTTCAAAGTCATTTTTTTTAACAAATATCTTATGTTTTTCTATTTAAATGTCATAGTTATATGATTTTAACTTTTAGGATGCATATTAGTAGTTTTCTCATATTTAATCTAGAGCTAGTTTAATTAATAAAATACGTAATAGTTTGATTAGTTTTACATAAGTAGCAAAATAACTTGGATGAGGATGGTCAAGTTTTCATTTTAAAAGTTATGAAAAATATAAGTTTTTCTTAAATAAAATCAGCTTTTGATTTTGTTAGATTGAATTAGTTAAACTTTTTTAGTTTTTAAAGTTATTTTTTAATTATATTCTAAAGCTTTTTTTAAGGTAGTAAAATGATAAGGGTTAATCAAAGAGTTTAACTTAGTTAATTAAGGAGCAAGGGAATGTAAGGAAGTTAATACATGTTTGATTTCATGGGTGATTTATTTGTTTAAAAAATCTGCTTAAGAGTTTTCAATGATTAATAATAATATATTAGTAAGCAATATCAATTTACTACTGAAGTTTTTTCATTGTTGATTTTTATTATTTAAATTATTTTCAAGTTTTTTTTTATTTTGTTTTAAATCAAAAACAATTTAAAACCTCTATTTATTTTTATTGTTTATTTTTTTCTCAATTTAATTTTATCATTTTTTCTATCACATCGTTTTTTTTCTTTTTATTCTTAAAATCAATTTTGAACTTCTAAAGGTTCTTGTGAGATACGATCTCTATTTCATTACATTATAAATTTAAAAATTAAGTTAAAAGAAGTAAGCATTATAAACGAGTAGCATCGATAATTGTCATTAGACTTTCACAAAATCCATTACCCATGACCCTAGTTTTCTGTTTTGCTTTACGTGCTACCTTTTATAAGTTAACCTCCGATCGTTCCATTGCATTTCGACCTCTGAAATATGAAGTTTTGCTTGGTATAAAATCTTTTCACTGTTATGTTTTTTTTTCCCCCTAATGGGCCAATTCCACAGATCTCATAAAGTCAGTTGATAACAACCAATTAATCCCATCAAAAAACGCAAAAAGTG
>JBBYHL010000009.1:7984132-7995914 GCA_038381835.1 Adansonia madagascariensis
TTAATATATATTTAAAAAAATAAAAATTAAATAAACAAGATACATAATAATATTTTTAACTTGTTTGTAGAGTTAAAAAATTTTACTACAATATGTCATATGATACTTGTATATATAAATATATAAGCAAAACAATAGTTGGGCTATCAAATTGTAATTGTAATTTTAATTTCCAGAAATAAGCAGTAATTGATATGAAAAATAAACAAAAATATTAATATTTAAAAAGTTCAATTACTCTTGGGTGCGTCATACATGGAAATTGGAACACAGAGATCAAATAAGGATAAAAATTTTAAAATAATTATCTAGTATATCGATAATAATTTTTTTTTTTTAATTTTACAATCGAGATAAAAATATCAACACAATTTTTTATTGTATATTTAAAAAAATAAAAAATAAATAGATAAATTATGCGGTAATTTTTAACTTTGCTTGTAGAGTTGAAAACCTCCACTATCGGTGTAACAGATTATTATCTAAAATTTTATAAACACCATAACCTTTAATTTAAGGAGTGTATAGTAAATAGTTCGAGTTTGCATAAAAAAATAAAAATAAATAAATCTTGTAAAGAAATTTCATCTGGTTTTCATAGGCTGCAATGACATCTCATATATAATCTCACGGACCAAAACATAGGATTTATCTAAATGCATATATGAAGATCACAATCATGATTGATTTTGAAAGTATTTCTTACTAAGCATTAGTAAGAGATGAGATCATTAGTTGGATATAAATTCTTATAACTACTGTTTAGTAATTGGCAAAAATTTCGAATTAGTATTCACATATTTCTCAACCGAATTAACGAACAATAAGTGCATGCACGACGAAAATAACTAATAAAATACCATCTTACTTTTATTTTCGTCTGAGCATAATTTATTAAAGAAATAATTAAAATAATTAGTTAAATTTCAAGTATATTATGTACGATGGTAATATATATACTCTCCACATGGAAGCTTTTTTAGCGAAATAATATAAAAAAAAATTAATAGGTAAATTTGTAACTATAAAATAAGTAGATATTAAAATTTATCACTAAATTTTATTTTAATTAATATGTGTCATAATACTATTGCGATTAGAGCAAATTTACCATTATATTATTATTGGATTTGATTTTGCTACAAAACTTTAATTTTTATTGAATTTTGTCACTCAACATTAATTTTGAAATATTTAAAAATAAAATTAATTTATAAAGAATAAAACTTAAAATAAAATTTTTATTTGTAAACAATTAAAGCATATATCATCCTTTATTAATTAATTTATTAAATCCTAATTATTAAAATAAAATCTTAGAAAGAATATTTTTTATAAAATTTATCTTAAAATCATGTAGATGAGTGACAAAATTCAATTAAAAAATAAAATTTAGTGGTAAAATTCGATTAAATAAAAGTAGAGTAGTAATATTTAATATTAAGTTAAAGTATAGTAACAAATTTACATTTAATATAAATATCAATTAAAATAAAGTATAATAGCAAATGTGATATCTACCTATAATGCAGTTGTAAATTTGCCCTATAACCCTAAGAAAAACATGGAGGAATGAACAAAAAATAATATCCCTAAATCACTTTTTTTATCTATAATAACAAATATATATATAAGTACAAATTAGGAGAATATTTTGAATAGATCAAAATAGTTATTATTGTTTACTCTATTTTTAAATTGTTAATATAAATATTTGAATTATAAATAATATTTATCTAATTTATAAGTAAAAAGTTTAATTTGATTAAAACACTTTTATTAAATGATAACATCAATTATTGTTTATTATATTATTTAATAACTAGACCTAGGCAAAGGTTGAGTTACCCATCCGGCCCGAGTCCGGGCCTTAATATTCTTGTTAATTTTAAGTTAAAATAATATATTTTCTTATTTAAATTTAATTATAAAATATAAATGTTAATAAAAATAAATTTTTAATGCGATGAATAATGATTCCGGTCTAAATGGACGAGCTAGGTCAATTTTGGTCCTGAGCTTAGAATTCAAAAAAATTTCAAGTTGCGACCCATGCCCGGGTCTATGAATAACCATTGTATTAGTATTTTATTATTATATTATATATTATAAAATTATGATTCTATTTTTAAAATTTTTATCCAAATATTCAATCGAGATAAAATAATGATAATTATTTATTTAAATATAATCATTGGTTAATTTTATATATATCTTAGGTTAGTACTTATAGTGCTTATGGTCTTAGAGTAATTATCACTTAATAGTAATATAGTTAAAAATCAATTAAGTAAAAAATGGGGTCTTTTAAGTAAAAATATATATTTAATTATTATTTCAAGTTAAATGACATAAAAATATTTTTAAGTTTGTATTCATTTTAATAATTTTTCAATTTTTTAATTTTTCAACTGAATTTATATCAGTTGACTCGTGTTATTAAATTTAATCAAATAATTTATTAATAATATAGATAGATGATAATATAACCGTTTTTTCATTAATGGAATCATATTAATCAACCTATAGTGTTTAGGTTATAAATGACCACTACCAAAAGATGCACCTTTATTTCGCATCATGTCCTCAAAGTGTAGGAAGTAAGGAAAAAAAAAACAACTGAAAAATTATAAAAACAAAAATCCCACTCAAAGAAAAAAATAAAAATTCAAGACCAAGCAATGTTTAAAAAATAGGTTTTGAATATTAAAATATGTTGTAATTATGTATAACATAACAGTAGAGAAAGCAAACTTTCACAAATTAAATGAAAATATTTCATATAAGGTGAATCATAGCATTAAAGCGACTTTTCTTAGGCATAACAAATGAATTAGTTCCTTTTTTTACTCTTTTTTTTTCATAAATGTTGAAATAAAAATGCAGGCGTGAAGGTTTTGTAGGTAAGGTTTATTTAACTCATGAAAAGTTAATGATATATTTACTCATATTGAAATAAAAATAACCAATATTTATTTAGTTTATTAATTATAAAGTCACATATTTTAGTTAATTACTTAATTATAAAAATGCTTGGCTTTTCTTAATACTAATTAGCATTTGTTATCACATGCATTTGCATATTAATACTCATTAACTTTTATACTTTTGAATATATAATTTAAAATAAATAAAACCAATAAAATGTATATTAATTAAAATTTGCATTAACATATAGAGTTTCTTTCACATACAAATCATATCATATTATTAGACAATTTATTACGTTTAATAGTAATTTAAAATTAATTTTGAAAAATAAAGAATTAATGCAAATTTTAATATTTTTATTTAGAAAAAATAAATTGTCCATATCTGTAATTGCATCTCATTCGATCTGATCGAGGCCTTAATCCAATAGCTATGATTTATATTGGAATTACTTAAGCAAACAATATATTTATTTGAGCAAAAATTTCTGAACAATATTTGAAGCAACGAAGGGGGATAAAATAAGCAAAAATATATTGATTACAAATTTCATGCTTATACACACATAACAAAGTCTCCATAATAATAATAATCGCAGTAGGTTAACTTTGAATAAGAAAAATGTTAAATTATTATATAAATATTTAAGTAAATTATAAATATAAAATTATGATTTTTTAAAAAAAAAATCTAAACTTAAATTTGAAAGTCCTTAATATGTCTTTATTCAGTATTTTAGAAAAAGTCACTATCAATCAAAATTTTAATTGATTTAATAGAATATTTATTTTTATATAGCTGATTCAATACTTGTTCTTGAATCTTAAACATCTTATAAAATAATCTTAAACATCTTATAAAATAATCAAAATTTTAATCTTATAAAATAAAGTTAAAGTAATCCTTGATTTTCTGCTTTTGATTGATCAATTGAATTGAAAATTTAAATTTGAATTGATTCTACTTATGATCCAATTTTACAAAAAATTATAATTACATGCACTGTTTTATTGCATGTGAAACGTATATTTAAGAAGGTAATTTTTTTTTTTACCATTAGAATGTAAGTTAAAATCTAATGATTAAGTTATTTATCTAAATTTAAGATACGCTCAGTATTTAAGAGAGTTGAAAAATGAGACTCGAGTTAAGTTTTGGCTTCATTTGACCCAAACTTGATCCCATCTAACCATTCACCCCTAATGCAAACTCTTACAATGAATATCATAGATCTTGTTAGAATCAGAACCATCAAATTTGATGCCACAGAAAAATTTATATTTTAGATCATTTATTAGTATTAATCTGTATATAGGTTACAAACTTTTAATTTTATCAAATTACATCACTAAAATTTTAATATTAATAAATTAGATTACTTATGCTAGATTTATTAAGTAATTTTTAAATAATTCTAATAGAAAAATTGACTCAACATAAATATATGACTTATTTTTATATCTTACCAAGATAATGTTTAATAAACATACGACCCATGTACATGTTGAGTCAATTTTTTATTAAAATTACTTAACAAAGTTAGAAAAAATAACTTTATTTATTAATAATAAAAGTTTAATGATGTAATTTAATAAAATTAAAAGATTGTGACTTATATAGAAGTTAATATTAAGTTTACTAACCTAAAATATAAATTATCCTAATCCTATGAATTAGAGCTAAAAAAAAAGTTGATTTGAACTTGGAGAAAGTAAATTACGAATAAAAATAATAAATCCAATATAGTGAAACTTTTTATCAAATAAATATGTATTTGCTAAGAAAATTAGAACTTTTTAAAAAAATATAGTCTTGAACTAGAAGAACATTAAAAATTTTTAATAATCGATGGTACAAACCAAAGATGAAGTCTAAAATTTCGTTTGATATAGATATGATAATTTATGTATTTATATCATATTTAAATATTTTTACTTATTATATTCATATTTAAGATATTATTATAAAATTTTAATAAGTTAAAAATTTTTATTATAAAATTTTAATATATTTATATATTTATATCATATATTTATTATATTTTTATATTATATCAAATTATGTATTTTATTTTAATTTTTTTAAATATCATATAATTATAATATATTTAAAATTATTAAATTTAATTTGATAGAAAGATTAAATTGAAAAAAAAAAAAAAAAAACTAGAAAAGCAAGGAGCACATGCATGATGAGCACTAGCAGTTAAGTATGCGTTTTTAGTGGAATAAGGAAGAGGACAAGAAGTTGACTAGTCAACCCCAAAAAAATAAAATTAAAAAAAAATAAAGGTAAAGCTAGAAAAGAAGAATAAACGAAGAAGAACCAACGACGATAAAATTTTACGGACTGCGGGGGGGAAAAAAAGGCGATGAAACATGAAAACGAGAAAAATAAATGAAAATAAATTGAAAGGGAAAGATAAAGGCGTTGGGAAACTGTTGATGGAATAGAATCTCTCTTTTCCATCGCCTTTAAAGAAACAACGGGAAAAATATTATTATTATTATTATTAGTATTAAAATTGAGAAAATTATCATTAAAAAAAAACCCCTGACTTCGTCTCTCTCTGAGTTCTTAGAGAGAGAAGTGAAAGATGATAAAATGCTCACTTTTTTATATTTATAAAATATTTTAGTGTATATATATATATATATGTATGGCTGAGAATGAGATTCATGGACAAACCGAAAGCTTTAATAAAAGGAGAGAGATTAGGGAATTTGGGGAAAATCGAAGCTTTAGAGTAATGTGAATTAGGGTTTTTCTTTTTTTTTTTTTTTGGTTTTTTTTTTTATTTTGAAATTTTCGTCATAGATCGGGTTTCGCTGAATTTCCGGGAACGAAAGAATTGGTTCAGATTTTGATTCACTCAAGGTGAAAATTGATGACTTCTTCTTCTTCTTCTTTTTTTTGGGGACTTAAAGCTTAATTTGTTGCATGTTAAGATTTACTGAGATTTTAGCTTCAATTGTGGAATTAATATCACTTTCATGTTTTATTTTCCTTAAAATTGTGAACCTATGCCTAATACCACCAGCACGTATCAAATTGTTGTTTCCTTTTCATTTTAGTTGAAATCTCCAGGGCTCTGTATGCTTCTTTTGTTCTTGTTCTTCTAGATTCGAATAAAAGAAAACGTATAGTACATGCTAGATGTTAACAGTTTATCGTAATTAAAATTGCATGTTGGATTATTGGATATATTGAGTTTATAATTGAGTGGAAAACAAGAACAAATTAAAGTTATACCATTAACTGCCAATTTTTTTCTCAAGACATTGCAGAATTTTAGCAGATAATGATCATAAAGTAAAACAATATATATCCTATCTATTGGCGGTGACATGGCATGCCAATGGTTAGAAATTTAGAACTTAACACTGCATCTTGAAGGACACCAGTTCCATTTCTGGGTTAAAAGTTTGCCATGGATCCATTTTGACTCTTCGAATTACCAAGTTACTGCCTATAATTAAATGCTCACTTGGCAAACATTTAAATCCGCCTTTGTAAGTTTTAGATTCCTGTTCAAGTGTGCATAAAAAAGCTATTTCTATTTTTTTACTTGGAAGATTTCAGCAAAACTGATAGGTAAATTTTTTATGGTCAAGTTCATTTAGTTCTTGGTTAGAAAGTTAGCCAGTCAAAACTATTAGTTCATCCAAGTCTAGTCTAATAGACGTCACTTTATATAAGTTTTAATTGCCTTTTAATCCTAAATTTTAGCTTATCATCAGTACCAGTATGAATCTATTTAATAAATTTAACTTTTGAAGAATTGATTGACTTTACATAATTTTAACCTTATAAGAGTAATTAACAACTACAGCAGGAGATGGTGTTGAGATGAGTTTGAATAAAAGATCAACATAGAAAAAAAATCACTGATGTTATCTTAAAATTTTATTTTACTTGATCTCAAATCAACGTTTGATATGATCTCTTCATGATTATATCTGCAGAATTGTTTTTTAATTAATTAGAAACTACGGATAAGACTCTGTTGCCTACTTCTTCATCCAGACCCTCCAAACTGTTACTTTAAAGTGTGCCAGAGATATTATCAAGCCTCCTGAATGCTGTGATGTTTTCCCCTTATAATTTACAATACATAGCTTTATTTTTTTCCTTAATAATAGAAAGTTGAGTTGATTATATTCTATTTGGGTGGTTATCAGTTGGTTCATGTCATACGATATGTAGGGTAATTTGGTTCAAGAAGTCATGCCGTGTAAATTTGGCTACAATGCTAGTGGTCGTCTTTATGCGAAGCAACTTATCTTTCACATTAAAATGCCTAATAAAATTAAAAGATTCTTTCCTATTAGAGTATGAGTTGTGCACAAAGTTTTGATTAAGGGGTCAGTTCATCCTAAGATTGAAGCACTGTGTACATTTGGAAGCAGGAAATGAATAGTAACCAGCATGTGTAGATGGACAAATGTTACTTGTTTCATATTATGAAGAGGTTGTTTTCAAAGTTGCTATTCATATGTTCCTCCTGCTCCTTTGAATAAAAAAGGGACATCAATGATCTATATATATATGTGTGTGTGTGTGTGTGTGTGTGTGTGTGTGCGCGCGTGTGCTGAAGCTTTGATTTGAGTCTGTATTACACAATATTGCATGCATTGTCAATACTGCTTTCATGCTGATTTTGTTGCAACTTATACTCGTTTTTGTTTTTCCTGGGTTATACATGTATCTATGAGGGTCCAAGCTCAGGCTTGATCCTTGTATGCGTTTAGGGTTGTTAATTTGACTATAGGAAGATGATACTTGAATTGATGCATTTTTAATTTATTGAACCATTATGTGCTTTTGGGATAATAATCTTGTTTGCATTAATTTGACTGGTGACCGGCAAAATTTAGAAGATCATAGTATCAAGGCTGTTTGCCTATCGGCCACCAGTGCTTTCCCTTCTAAGAAGGAAAACCTTGATTTAAAGTCAAGCATGGATAGAATAGAAGGAAGCCTATCCTTTGGTAGGATAAAAAGATGGACAATAAAGGGAAATTTTGATAAAGTATTCTTATAATTGGTTTTTTTTTTTTTGTGTATTTGCTTTTTGTTATTGTTGCTTTTTTTAATTTTTTCCCCTTCCTAGGGAATAGTTTTGTGTACCGCACATTCTCTCAAATGGTGTTCAGAGATTCTCTTAAGAAGCCAAAGATAAAATTAGAAGGGGCAGAACATGAATCTACAGTAATGGCAGCTTTGCAAGGTCCTGTCTCAGTGCGGCCTTCAGTATCTTTCAATCACAATTTGAGAATTTCGCAAGATGATTGGCATTTATTGGCATATATTCTCTTGGCTAATAAAACTAATACAAAAGGTGTTGGGCAAGGATTGTTGGACAAGGACGTGCGTGCTTTAACTTTTGGCTATATAGGACTAAATGGAAAGAAACCTACAATTGTGGCAAGATCTGGGGAAAATCATGATGGACAAGCATCAGATAACAGTCTCCTACCCGGTCTTAATGATGACATGGCACTGGACATACTGGCATGGAGCAGCAGATCCAACTACCCAACTCTTGCTTGTTTAAACAGAAAATTTAGGTCACTCATAGGCAGTGGATATTTATATAAACTGAGACGTCAGCTCGGCATAATTGAACACTGGGTGTATTTGGCCTGTAATATGATGCCTTGGGAAGCTTTTGATCCTATGAGACAGAAATGGATGAGACTACCTAGGATTCCATGTGATGATTGTTTTACTAGTGCTGACAAGGAGTCTCTTGCAGTGGGGACTGAATTACTTGTATTTGGTCGTGAGTTGTCAGGATTTGCTATTTGGATGTATAGTTTGATTACCCATGATTGGTCTAGATGCCCCCTAATGAATTTGCCTCGATGTTTGTTTGGTTCTAGCAGCCTTGGGGAGATTGCCATTGTAGCTGGGGGAAGTGATAAGAATGGCAATGTTCTACAATCTGCTGAGCTCTACAATTCTGAACTGGGTACTTGGCAAACATTGCCAGATATGAACTTCCCACGTAAACTATGTTCGGGATTTTTTATGGATGGGAAATTTTATGTCATTGGGGGCATGTCAAGTCATACAGATTGTTTGACTTGTGGGGAAGAGTACAATATTGAGACAAGGTCATGGAGGAGGATAGAAAATATGTACCCTGGTCGTAATGCAGGTACATTTCATCCTGCTATGCTTTCACCTCCTTTAGTTGCTGTCGTAAATAATCAGCTTTACTCTGCTGATCAAGCAACTAATGAAGTCAAGAAATATGATAAGGTTAATAACTCATGGAGTGTTGTGAAGAGACTACCTGTGAGGGCGGACTCTTCCAACGGTTGGGGGCTGGCATTTAAAGCATGCGGTAACAGTTTACTAGTAATAGGAGCTGGGGGACATGGTGGGCGTGATGATGGAGTAATTGTTCTGCACTCTTGGGATCCAGAGGAGGGAGACAGGGATGGACTGGAGTGGAATGTGCTTGCTGTCAAGGAGCGAGCAGGTGCTTTTGTGTACAATTGTGCAGTAATGGGCTGTTAATGATTTGCCACATCTTTGGTGCAAATATCGACAGCGGCAAGACCAGCGAGCTTTTATCAGTTATGATTTTTATTTTCTCACTACAATTAATTTGTTGTTGCTTTTTTTTTTTCCCATTTATGGTTCTCCAGAAGAATAATTGACTTCAAATCGATTTCTAAAAGTTAGCAACTGATTGTGTTGATCCCATTACTGAAAGCATAGCCGTGCAGCAGGTAATGACTGTTTACATTTCTCTTGTACTTTGGCATTGAATTTATTTCTTTGAATTTTTACCTTGCAAGTGATCGACCTAGATTCAAATAACCTGAAGGTAACAGGTACTGCTTTAATACGTTGCTTTTCATCTATTGTATTGCATTAAATTATGCCTATTTCATACTCCGATTAAATTGTGGATGGTTCTGAAAGTTTTGTCTTTGAGTTGAAGAAGGGTAGGATGTTTAATTGAAATGACTTAGGAGATAAGAGTTGTTAATTCTTTTTGAGAGTCATTGGAGGGAAGCTCATTCATTGTACAAGGAAGATATAAAGAGAGTGGGGAGGACATTGTGTGTGTTACTGCTGTAAAAGGCAGGAGTGCACATAGTAGGCTTGGGGGAGTGGGGGGGTAGTAAATAAGTGGGATTACTATTTAGCTAGAGCTAAAATTAGGATAAGGTTTGAATTATTTGATATGGTAAAATCTAGAGGGGCCCTAGTCCAAAGTTCGAATAGACTGAATTGTTTGTAAGATGTGCTTGGTAGGGTAGAAAAGTGGAAGGATGAATGGGGGAGAGTGGAAAAATAAAAAGAAAATGAACTTTCAGTGTGCTTGGTAAGAAAGAAAAGTGAGAGAAAAGAAAATTGGATGGATTATCATTTTCTACACTTACTAACAAAAACAAATAACTCCAAATTGGAAAAAAAAAAAAAAAAAAGATCAGAGAAAATGAGAGTAGTATGAATCAAGCATGTATATGTACAAGATTACTCATTATTTTTTAAATTTTATTTTTTCATCTTTAACTTTCAATAATTATAACGGTAAAACAATATATTTTTCAACATATCAATCAAAGGATGAAAAGAAAATTATTTTTTTCTTTTCATTTTTCCATCTTTCTTACCAAGCACACTATATTCTTTTATCTTTCCACTTTTTTTCCTCTTTCAAGTTTCTATCTGTTCAATTTTCTTTTCACTTTACCAAGTAAAGCCTAAAGCTTTGTTTGATAGGGAGAAGGAAAGTTATTTAATCTAATAGCGGGGATTAATAATGACATTTTGCTATTTTGTAGATCAACTTTTGGAGCAATTTTTTTTCCCCTTGTTTTCATCTTTTCTACCAAATGGACTGTAAGGGTGATTTTGTGTTATGTATTTAGTTTGTCTTAGAGTGTGAATTGTGACAACAGTACTTGGGAAGGGTTGTATTGTAAGGCATCGTTCTTTCTATTATTTTTGCCTTTGTTATTTGAAGGATGTTAGTGGTGTGGTGGCGTGGCATTACATTAAAAAAATCACTTGTTTTTCATTCGCCTAAATTAAAGAAGGGCATACATCTTTACATGGTTTGTGATTCCATGTTCTCAAAGAGAAGGAAGCTCCTCTTTCTTTCATTTTCCCTTTTTTCCTGAAAGAGGATGTACTAATGCATCATTTAAAGGTATGCAATAAGTTTTTGAAGTTTTAATGAAGGGATTATTATGTTCTATTTTTTAAAAAATAATTAGGAAAAAATATTATGTTCTATATTTCGTTGCTTATTGAAGAAATTTTGGCTGCTGGCCTATCTCCATGGCCGCGGTTGAGGAGTTGACTTGTGGCTATCACTTCACTTTGTCACTAAAGCTTAATTTTCAAGATAGGCAGTAGGCAGTAGGGCAGTAGGGCGAAAGAGTAGCGTATATAAATACAATAATTGATTGTTATTACCTGCTGGTCAAGGGCTATGAATTTTATTCATTCTTTTTGTTAAAAAAAATTGAAAGAAAGGACAAAAAAAAAAAGCAAAGGGTGGGAAAAATGTGAGTTTGACTTGACTCAATCTAATGATGATGTAAACGATAGCTAGCTCAATCACATGGTACAGCTGCCCCCACACCTTTATTTTTTCTTTTATTAATAAACAAAAGAGAAGTAAATATGTAGTACATATACAAAATTAAACAAAAATTAAATGAATATCAAATTTAAATATTTGAATTTTTTTTATAAAAATAAAAATAAATTTAAATATCTGAAATATTTTAATCAAAATCAAAATAGATTTTGATACTTAGATATCTAAAAAATTTTATTTGTATCCACAACAAATAATAAATATAAATATTTAAATTCA
>JBBYHL010000009.1:8003793-8015232 GCA_038381835.1 Adansonia madagascariensis
ATCTAATTGACTGAACAAATCGATCCTAATTATAAAATAAATTATATTATTTTTATTTACAAATCCAAATTCAATTAAAATTATCTAACCCACCCGGTACAAGTGAAACCCTAAGAACAGATTGAACAGACACATATTGCGATCAATTTGGTGATCAGACCTATCTGGATCCATTCACCCCTGTTAATTTCACTTCTCAGATAGATAGATAATTATACAAATAAAAACTAAAAACTCCATAGTAGGAAAACAATCAGTTGATCATTTGGTAAAATAATAGAAACAACAGGCTCTTACTAATGCTCCTGGCTTTCTCTCATTTGATCATTCTATCAAAAACTATAATCTCGAATCGTCTACATTGGCACATACTGTTAAAAAAGTACACTAGGCATCCCTTTTTTCTCATATTCTGTTGGATCAATTTACCAATTACTCAATTGTTTCTGGATTTTAGAATTACTAGAAGACTTGCCCCCTTTGTCTTTGTATGAATTTCTAGAGGCAATATTCTTACGTCCTTTACGCGCTGCTGCCATTGCGCGACGTCTCTGCTTGGCCAAGCTCTTCATGAGTTCGGCATTGTTTTCGTCACTGTCCCGATCATCTTCCTCCTGGAAAAACAAAACTAGCATTAGGAATCTGCTTAACATCAAAAGCCTATATCAAGAACCATATCATAATTTAAGTATGAATTAAGGTAAGAAAAGCCACTTGAGACGAGCAGCACCAACAACAACAATATCGTGTTTTACACCCCACCCAATGCCCTTATCTCCCAAAAGAAATACAGAAAAACAAACAATAAAGAAATTATTTACCATTTAACAGGGAAATTGTTTTTCAAAAGATCAATTTAGTTAATAAAACAAGATAACAGAAAGGGAAACAGAGTGTGGAGCAGCAGTAGCAGAAATGATTTTCTTTGTTTTGAACCATTAAAATGATGTTGAAATATAAAAGAAACTTAGTTTGGTCCAAAACAACAGAAAGCATGCCATGAAGAAATAGAATAGTAGAATATTTATCCCATTTTAGCAAATAATTTAAATATATCGAGGCCACCAGCTCACTGAAAGCCTAAGACGTTATACATGCTGCTTTCAGGAAGGTACTTAAGTTCATTATCAAAAGTCCATAATTAACTAGGATATATACTTATCCTGCACAAAAAGGAAAATTAAGTTACAACTAACTCCCCGAAACAATGCCAAAACTACTTTGTTTGCACGCTGCATACAGAAGTGCAGTTACATCTTCAAGAAAATATAGATAAGAAAATAGTTGAAGATGAAAAAAATATATACCTCATTGCTTGAGTATTGACTTTCAGGATCTCCGCTTTGACCTGCTTTGGGGCTATGCAGGTTTTTTTCTACTTTACCTTCCTCGTTACAAGTTAAAGTTGGTTCTTCCTGAATCATTTTTCAATAGTCTATAAGGTCTTCAACACCCACAGAGAGAGAGAGAGAGAGAGAAACATGTAAAACAAGAAAAATTTCCCATACATCCACAAAACTCTTCAGTTTATAAAATGCGCACAAAAAAAAAAAAAGAAAAAAAAGCTTGTTATCCAATTCATAAATGCACATGTACACATCAAAAAGTAAGAGAGGAGGTCCGGAATATTAATCTAAGCGAAAAAATTTTAGGATCCCCTCTACTCCTATTTCCCTCATATAATTGCCAGATGAAGTACATCTCATACTCGTACCCACTGTTAAATATTTGCTAATGACCCGGTCTCCTCTCATTTCATTGATTATTGCTTGCTTAAGCATAGGCCATCAAAAATTATGAACCAGATCGCATAAATCACAACATAACATCAAAAGATCAAGAACACACCTGATCCAAGTGCAACGAATCAAAGTCCTTTACACTTGTTTGACATAACTCAGAATCATGTTCATCATCAGAAATATCTTCCTCTGCAACTTCACCTTCAATGAACTGCACAAAATAGCATTGGCTGCAATTATTCTGTATGATATTACATCTTTTTTTCCTGAAAAAAAGACTATCCTATGTATGTTGCAAGATTTAAAAATCTCCAATCGGTTTCTGCATTGGAGATGCAAGTATGAAAGAAGACGATTCAAACATATGGCATATGTCTAGAACAATTTATCAACACATAAAAAGAACACACAAAAAGGTAATATTTACAGTAAAGCATGCTTCACCATACTTTCTGAATGTCATCCTGGTCCTTTCTCGTAAATCCACTGGCAGCCAGCTCCTTGTCAAGAAAACCAGCAGTTTTGGTTATTGAAGAAAAGGAAGGTCTGCCACTTTCATCTGTGTCTACCTCAGCATCATCAATATCATCAGAGCGTTCTTCAAAGGACAAGTTGAACCTAGATAAGAAGTAGGGAAAAGATCGCGATTTAATAGTACAGATTGCAGCAGCCAAAAACAAGTCAAAAAATAGGCCCCCATCAAATTGCAGTAAGACACAGGAATCCACATGTACTGAAGAAAATGAGAAAATTAATATTGATGCTGGAATCATATTGCTGTGGATTTGAATGAAGACTTTGTCAGCACAAAAGGGAAACATAAAATACTTATTAAGAAGTTCCTTTGTCTTTATGACTAAGTTGAGTAAAATAAGACAGATACTTCAAAGTTAACACTTCAATTAAAGCATGCCTGTGGTAGCCACTTATATCTATTTTTCTTCTTTCTCCGGAATCTAAAAGTTCACAGAAGTTAGTGATATTTTTTCAAAGAAACATTAGATGCACTTTACTGAGAATCAGGTAAAAGTATGTACATGCACTTTCAAACTTCAACCGTCAACTTGAGGAATTGGTCAAAAAGGCACATTTCCATCAAGGTTTTGCCTAGTGCCAGAACAACTTCACCTTCAACTACAAATAGGATGGAACATAAACAAATACAGCTAGAAATGGTTATCAAATGGAAGCAAGAACCCTATAATCCCCTCATAGGTAAAAAACACAGAAGTTATGGTGTTTAAATATGAGCTAAGGTTGTTTACCATAGCCAAAATAACCACTTCCATAGAAATTTATACATCGAGAAGAACTAAGCAGCTGATTTCATAGCCCATAGTGAAATACACGTTTAGAAAATCTATTTTAAATTTATCAATTAGATTCTTTCTTACAAACATCAGAAAGTAACAATCATAGTGGGAAGAGCTATCATGGATCATACAAACCTTCATATCTTTATCATACAAAATGTAATATTAAATTTGAAAAACAATCACTGACCTCTTGCCAAAAAACTTAAAAATGCATCCTATATCACGATCAAAGTACCTGAACAGCAGAAAGTTGGAAATAAATGGGAATATAACAACTGATTCACACAAGTAAAAAGAAAATGACAACTAGGATAGCTTCAAAGAGAACATGGAGGCCGAAGCATCATACATTTGTGCATTACGGTGTGACACAGATACCATTTGGGGAAAATCAATCATTGTCACCTTTTCATCATCATCAATCTACAGAGAGAAGAAAATTTTCAAATACATAATACAATAATTTAACAGAACACAGGAACATGAAGCTCACACAGCCTTTTTTTCTTTTAATTAAATGAAAGTTAATACCTATATAATAGCATGATCTAACTAAAGTTGAAAGTTAACAAGAAAACAAACAAAACATCAAAAATTGGTGAAAGGCCACAAGATAGAACACCTCAAATGCGTACCATTATGTTAAACTCATTGAAGTCACAATGAATGAGACCATGTTCTGCCAGACGAACAATAAGGCCAATGATTGTTTCAAAAACTGTCTCTGGATTTTGCAACTGTTTCACCTGTACACTGCATTATGCAAAAGAAACTAATAATCAAATCCATCTTAGCCATACCAAACTAACTCCGATAGACAGTGAAAAGGTGGCTACAAGTCTAAAGAGATACAGATGAGAGAAGAAAGAGGGAAAGGCACGTAGTAGTTATCAACACATGATGAAGATAAACCTAGCGTTATCATGCAATTATAACAGCATGAGAGCAATAATTTTTAAAACTACAACACCAATTAACATTATTGTATGTCATCAATGAGATTGTTTTATTGACACATCCAAACCTACTCTGAGGAAGTCTTTTAAACTCATTTCATGAGAAAAAGGATGAAAAAAAAAATTAGAGTTCAAGAAGCAACAGATTATAATTTCATTCAAATTTTCAAACTATCCATTTTGTCCATTCACTTTCAAAGGATGGATGCTAAAGCCACTACATGCATGCAACAGGATTAATACAAATACAAAGGATTAAGGAGAAACTTTTACAGTGGGTAGCCTTGGATAAGCGACATAACTACACAATGTCTATTACAGTCCACAGCATTTGGTACAGGAAAACCATGCTCTTCTAAAGCCTGCAAAAGATAAGTATGTGTATAAATCCAACCTTGCTTACCACAAGAAAGAAGCAAAAAAGTAATGAGAAAATATAAAGAGAACCTTCATAAATGCAAATTCCTTGAGTGCAGCTAAGCGGGACAAATAGAGCCAGTTATAACTACTACGATGTCTCAAGTAATCACGCTTAGATTTGACAGCTCTAAAGGAAGTTCTACCGAGCCTATGCAGCTTCATTGCCATCACGGTACCGTCTTCAGTTGCAACCTCAAAGATATCTTGAGCAAGCAAAAAACGAAAAAAATTTAATAACTGTCATGAAATATTAAAATAAATGAACTCGAAGATTTAGATAGATAGAGTTACCAGACTCTTTGCCAACCCCAATTTGACGACCAACAGCAGTGAAAACTCCGCGGTTGACCATGGTTTTAATGGCAAGGAAATCATAGCCAAGGTACGTCAGACGAAACCCATCATCTAAATTCAAGAGGAAAAATAAAAGCTTTAAAAGTTATTAAATAGCAAAATACAAAAATGATTCTGCTAGATTATTGCTTTTGCTACTTACTTTTTTTGTTTCTTAAAAAGTTCAGATAAAGCAAAACTTAAACAATACTTTGATTAAAATGAACAAATGACTCAAATCTAAACCAATTCCAACACAATTATGCTGCATAAAATTAAAATAATGTATTTTACTTTCCCAAAGAGATTATAATTATAATTATTCCAAACTATATTTTAGTTTATTTATATGGACAACATGTTCTATTTCTTTTTTTTCCTTTTTTTGGTTGGAACTTACTACAGCAAGATATAAGTAGCAAACTAACATTCAAACACTCCCTAAAAACAACAAAAGAAAAAGCGTAAAACGAACATTTGGAAGAGTCATGATGCAGTAGCTTATGCTTGAGTAAGTTCTTCAAGACTTTGTAAGTGCCTCCATGCCTATAATTAAAAATTAATACATTTTATTATTTACAAGAAAAATGAAAAATCATAATTATAATTATAAAATCAAAATAATAATAATATTATTATTACTTAAGGGAAGCAATACGATCGATGAGGTCTGAAGGCACGATTTCATGCTGCAAAAAACAAAAATTCAAAAAATTAATAATGAAATTAAAATTCTAAAAAAAAAAAGAAAATAAAAGTAATAAGAATCAACGCATTCATACATTTCTCATGCCCATCTCGACGGCAGTTAGAACCCTAAAATCATCTTTGGAGAGATATCTCAGGACGTCGACGTCCAGCTTCATCTTGGTTCTTTTCTAATTAATACTTTACTCCGATTCTACTTCAAGAACAAGAATTCAGCTCCTGAGCAAAAGAAGCAAACGGTGAAAACTGAAGAAGCAGCGGCGCGATACAGACAAGAGAGGGAATGAAGGGACGGCCGAAAACCCACAAGGTTTTGTTGGAGCGTTTGATTTGGGCCTCAAACATTTCTCATATATATTTTGGGGTTTGGATCATTTGGGCCATAATGGATTTTAATTAATATTCAATTATATCTTTTATTTTAATATTTTAATATTATGTGGATTTTTTTGGTCAAAAATATATATTTTATAATAAAATATTTAAAATATAAATATAATCATTTTATATTTATTATTTTTTAATTAAATTAATATAACTTAATTAGTACCATCCATTAATAAATATTCATATTTTATTTTTGAAAAAAAAAGTATATTATCAATAAATGTATAAAAAATAATATAACATTGAAATTATATAATTCTAAATTATGTCCAATAAAATTTAAATCCATATGAAAAAAATAATAGAAATTTGAGGAATTACTCTTTAATTAAGTCACCTAATATTTATCATTTCATTAATAATTATATTATACAAAATAAATATTATTTTATCCATATTAGACAGTTCTTCATTTGTTTTTTTTCCCTTTCAATATTTTTTAAAATTTTAGATATTTCTTCAACCTAATGCTCTAGATTTCAGGTCTTATATTTGTCCACGCGTGCACTGCACGTGCCAGACATCTCCTCTAAATCGTAATAATTACTTTCTTTCAGGTTAAAAGAAAAAATGAAAAAACTCTTGAGATAAGTTCCAGATTCATATTCGAACTTGTGGCATCCAAACAAACTTTCTGAAAAAAAAAATAAAAATTGTTTTTCCTTTTTTTTGTTTACATATTGGGAATCTTTATTAAATGAAGTATGTAAATTACAAACTTCAGCTTACCAATTCCGCAGATGGAAGGCAATGATAATTCTACTCCGAAGGTATTCTCTATTTCCTTTTTCTTAAAAAAAAAAAAAAAAATTAGTTCAGAAGAAATCTGTTTGACTTCATTTTCTTTACTGCTTGAATTTTTCTTTTTAATTTGAGTTCTGTTTATTTTTATTTGTGCATAACTGAGTTCTATTAGTGGGTTTTTCTTTTCTTTTTTTTGTTTCTGGGATTTTGTTAGAAATTTCTGATTTACAAAGTTAGAAGTTCAAACGGAACTGTTATTGTTGGCATTAGAATTGTTGTTAAAAAATTAAAGTTCTTTTGTGGAGTTGGAAAACAAAGTTAATCGCTCAAGGGAGTAATTGAAAAGGAACAAGTGAAAAATTAAAGGCAAAAGGATCGGTTGGTTCATACAATTACCCTTAAGAGGTGGCAATCAGTCGGTTTGGGTCTGAATTCTAGCATCTGCAACCCGTTCTCTGTCCGAAGCTGCAGCCTCCTTTGTGTATAAAAAATTTAACAGAAAAAGAATTATAATGGGCTTAGTTTACTTGCTGGGAAAAGTGTAGCAAAGGATAGTTTAGATTCATTAGAATATTAATTTCAATATTCTTTTTTAAGATTTTTTTTCTCCATATATATATATATATATGTATGTATAGTCTCTGGTTATATCAAAATTGGCGCTTTTTTTTTTTAAGAAATGAGATTAAAAAAGCCGGAAACCCAATTTTCTTTTGTTATTTGATTATTATGAATAAGATTCACTTTCTTATGAAAAATGCCAGCAAGTACCCAATTCCACCTTTTTATGGTATTATGTAGTTTATGGAATTCCAAATTATTTGTTCCTGTACTTATTTATTGAACTACTCGATGTTGCTATCAGAATCATGCATTGTGTAAAATATTTACGTTGCTAAGTGAAAGTTGTTTTAGCAATGGATTTATAGGTTCTTTTGTGAGGGGAATTATTGAGTTCAATGCCTTCAATCTGGAAAAAGTGATGCTATATAGTATACTGCCTTCTTGACTTGATCCGTTGCTGAATAGATAGTGTTATCATATTGAAACAGCATTGAGTAGTAAACATGCTCATATTTTCCTCAAAAGTAAACTTGATGCATTGGATTTGTGTGCCTCTATTGCATTTTTGGTTTAGAGAATGTCTTGAGGCAGTACTATTAGATGCTGTAGGTGTTCAGTGTTCTTATTTGTATTCATGCCTTCCATTGGTGTCTCTGATGAGAACATTCAAACCAGTAATGTCTGTCACGTAGAGCTGCAGTAAGCAATTCCTTTCATCATTTCAAGTACTTCTATGCTTTGTCTGGTGTCTGGTTTTACTAGTTCATGTTTACAAATATCTGCATAGTAGCACTTTTCAGAATATGCAAAATAAGCTTATGCATACACTTTCTTCCTTCTGCTATTTTTTATTCATCTATTTACAAATTATATGCCCAAATAATTATTATAACCTTCTCCATTTACATGAACAATGACAGTGTTAAATAACATGGGATCCCTCTGTTCCAGTCCTCTTTTCTTTTCTTTTTTTCTTCTCTTTTTTTCTTTTTTGGGGGGGGGGGTGGATAGCTATTAGCTATTAATATATAGTTCCTTGAGATAATTGTTAATGTGTACTGTTTGGCAATTTCTTTAATTGTAATAATTACCACTTTCTGTCCTCTAATCCAGTTGACTCAAACAAGCATTGCATGAAAATCTTTGTTAGTTTTAGGATGGACATTTAACCAGGTGTATGCCATATGCTTGTCTCTGTTTCCCAGATGTAGTAGCGGTTATTTGCTTCATTTTACTCTATGGTTACATTAGCATATATCTGATAAACAGTTCTAATTTCAATTCAAGGATTACTACAAAATTTTAGAAGTTGATTATGATGCAACTGATGAGAAGATCAGGTTAAATTACCGGAAGCTTGCACTGGTCAGTGGTCTCTCTCTCTCTCTCTCTCTCTATTGTTTTCCTTAACTCTTTTTTGTTTCTTGCCATTGCTTCATGTATAGGCTTGCACATTTTTGTTTCATTTAACACTTCCTTTATTTAAATACAAGTAAGTTGAGAGGAGAACATTTTATGATGTCGTTGCAGAAGTGGCATCCAGATAAGCACAAGGGTGATAGTGCTGTTACTGCAAAGTTCCAAGAGATAAACGAAGCTTACAATGGTAATTCTTCTGCTTGGCTGGAAGAAAAATTCACATTCTCTTTACCCTATGTTTCCTGCTATATTTGAGTGCAACTTAATCGTCATGGGATTTATAGTTCTCTGATGTATAATTTTTCGCCCAACTGTGTACAGAATGTAATGCTGATATCTTATGATTTTCTCTTATCATTATACCCTTTTGCAGTGTTAATTGATCCTGACAAACGCTTTGAGTATGATTTAACTGGAATATATGAGATTGATAAGTATACTTTAAGGGTAAGAATTTACATTAACCTATATGATATCACTCTAGAATTATCCACTAATTTTTCTTTAGGTTAATTGGTTGATGCCATGTTCTAATGGTCTGGGAAACTGTAATTATCACGCAGGAATATCTTGCCAGATTTAAAGGAATGATTCTTACTTGCAACGGGCTTGGTATTAGTCATACATCAACATGGTAATTCTTTTGACGGTCTTTAATTTTTATTTTTGCCACTTTTATGTAAAAAACTTCGACAGGAGACCATTCTCGTATTTTCTTTTTGCTAGAACTTCACCTCATCCGGCTGATGAGCCCTTTTTCTTAATATATATTAATCTTCTCAATAGTTAAGGTTTGTTCACTTCAGCAAATTTGAATTTGACAGACAATAATTGTTTTTACGCCTAGTTCAAAATATAAGGACCATGCATATGACACTTAGGACAGGTTCCAACACTTCCCTACTGATGCTTATAAATGTTACAAACCTCTAGCCTAAGTGTATGCTAGGAAATAATGGTAGCTGTTGACATTAATATGGACGCTATGCGAAGAAGCACGAGCACCTCTATGAATCTAAAGCTTAGAGTTGGTGTCTGAAGACTTGCAAATCAAAATAAAGCCATAGGTGATAAAAAAGATAAATTACTATGATTGCACAATTTTGCGATGATGATCAAGGGCATAAAATGATTCATGCTGAGACATCTATACAAAAATGTAGTCCTAGGTGTTGATCTTCAGAGAGTTCAACGTCTAATCAAAATGAAAAATGCAGAGAGGTGTTAAGAGGCTGGGTGATTGGAGATGTGACTTTTTAGATGAGTTTTCAGTATCATGTTATGATTTGTTAATTGTTGCTAGTTATAAGTCTATGGCAGTGGGAGAAATGGCTTGAGTTAAAATGAGAGAATCATGGTACACCGGGTAGGTCCAATAGGACATGGCAGTAATTTGGCAGGATAACGATGCATTTCTCTAAAGTAATGAGACTATGGTATTCCAAAACTCCTTGTCTGGCAAAAGTGAACCTCTTACTGATCCCGAAGCTGCCTTATTGGTTGAATTGAGAGGTTGGGGGTGTTGGTGTTTCCTTAGAAATAGAATTGTGCATGCTTTCTCTAATTCTCTGTACACTGAGGATCACAGAGACATTCTATTTGCAATATTGCTCAACTAGATAATTGATCTTTCAAACCTTTAAAAATGTAGGCCAAGTTTGAGCTTCTTCCAATACTGTGGTATCCTAATCTTATCTTGAGTGAACTTAGAAGATTTTTATCTAATTAATCCCTATTTTAAAGTTACGTGCTCCTGCATGGTATTGTGGATTGTAATTTATTTTCCTTTTGCAAATTTCTTACTAGCATAAGTTTCAGAACCTCATGAAGAGAATATTTGATGACTGTAATATGCTCTACATATTGAACTAAACTCTTAAGAACTTTTCTTGTTCCACTTTTACCATACAGTTCTTGATTAGTGGCTGTGCTTGAACTTTAAATTGTTTCAATGCTTGTTCTTCCCCTTTCCACCTTTTCGTAATGCCCAAGCTGACCATAATTTTTCCCCGACGTTTCGGCTCTTTTGGTTGATGCCTACTGATTGAGTGGTTTCTTCTTTATCTCCACTATTTTGAGTTCGGCTGCAGTAAACTTACCTTTGCCAGAAATTAGACCTGCTGCCAAGGATGCATTACTTGATTCTAAGCAAAAACAATAAGAACTTCACTGACTTTCTATTACAATTAACTGCCGTACTAATATCCTTGCATGTTAATGCAGGACGCAACAACTAACGGAAACAATTGAATTTGCTAATGAATAAGGTTAGCTCTTATTTACAGTTTACAAGGTTGCCCTTGCTTGTTTTCTTAGTGACTCTGAGAATATTGGTCAATTTGACATGCTAATGCCCTATGATTGACAGGGCCACTGTATGAATTGAAATGGATAATCATATGAAGCTGAAAATGTATCTCATCTCTTCTTCTTCTTCTTCTTCTTCTTCTTCTTCGTATTATTACATCTTCAATTGTTGGCACAATCTTCAATCAAATTGGTCATCATCTAGTCAACCAGAATTTTCGTGGTGATTTTAGATGTGTTCCAATAAGGCATGTTTTAGCTTGTATGAGTTTGATAGAATAACCAAATGTACAATTGCTATTTAATTTAGATATGCCATGACTGATACTGCCATCTCACCTTTACCACCATGTCCAAATTTTATAAGCGACCATTTGCTCTAGTCGGTCTACCAACAGTTTGATAGCTTGGTTTGGTTTAGATCATAGATAAGATCATTTATAATTTATTAGCATTTATATTTGATAGCCTGCAAGCAAAGTATACAGTCTATACCATAATAAACTGCAGTTGATGATGAGAATAATGTACTCGGAAAGCTAT
>JBBYHL010000009.1:8074437-8089291 GCA_038381835.1 Adansonia madagascariensis
AAAAAATTTTACATTCATTGCCGTTGATTTAATGTCAATATTAATATTGGGATTAAAACTTTTCCTATGTATATGAAATTTATATCACAGCTTTACCATTTTCTGTTAACTAATCTTTATAAGAACTTTTGTTCTATTTATATTATGATATGATTTAAATTAATTTTTATAATTTTTTTATTTATGATGAAAAGAGACAGATAATTGAAGAGAAAGATATTAACAAAAAATATTTGTCGATTTCGGAGACAAATATGTTATACTTTTTTTCAATGGTTATATAAAATAATGCATTTAATTTTTTTAAACAGAAAATCTTTAATAAATATTTTGATTTATTCAGCGATTATTTTGTAAAATAAAAATAACCATATGATAAAATATTTTTTTAAAAAAAATTATTCTATTAAATTAAATACTTAAATATCCAACTTTCTAATATATTAAACCATTTAAAAATAAATTATTAGTATTAAATGGACTAAAAAATTTAAGTGATATTGATTATTAACTATTCTAAAATAGTAAATAAAACTTATTATGTTTTCTTAGTAAAAGTTATAATGAATAAAACTTCAAAACAATTAAGAATTTGTTAAAAATATGAATAGTTTTCAATTCTTAGTCAATACATAAATGATTTTTCGTTAATTTATGTAAAATTATATTCAGCCTAACTCTGCTTGTTTTTTTTTTAATCTAATTTCTCATGCACTGCAATTCTGCGTTATAATTGCTTGAAGATAGTTTTTGTGGCAACAAATATCATTCCCCTTGAAATTCTCTTTTCCTATCTATCTGTTGCTTTCTAACATCATCCCCATAAAAGATATGTTCCTGCTCAAAATCATGCCTGAACCCCTTGCACTTGACATGATGGAAAAGGTCTTCGTCAAACTAGCCATTGAGGCTACTCGTGAAATTTCCCTGGGTGGGGGTGTCATCCAACGTGACTTTCGAAGGCTTAATGACTTGTTCGCCACTGTCAAAGATTTGCTGTTAGACGCTGGAGAAAAACAAGCTCATAATAATCAGCTGCGGAATTGGAATTGGTTGCAGAAGTTGAAGGATGCTTGTTTTGATGCAGAAGATTTGTTAGATGAATTTGAAATCGAAGCTTTGCGGAGGCAAGTTCTGAAACAGAAAAGCATTGGAAGCAAGGTAAACCATTTCTTTTCAACATCAAATCCACTTGCTTAGCGATTTAGGATGGCCCATAAGATTAAAAATGTGAGGTTTGCCAAGATTGCTACTTCAAAAAAATAATTTTCATCTCACTGAAAGACATGATGCAACCTGCCAGGTCGTGCGCTTGGACAGGGAGACCAACTCCTTTGTGCAAGCGGCAGGTATCTTTGGAAGAGATGAAGACAGAAATTAAAAATCACAAAAAAATAAGTTTCTTTGATTTTGCCATGTTTTCAAAGTAGTTTACTCATGAATTGACCTGAGGCTGCTCTCGGTCTCTTTTTACTCCATAACAAATGAAAGAGAAGGGAAGGTTCATTAAAGAAATGAAGTAGCTATTTTTCAACTAAATGGAACCATTCAAAGCTTTTTAGTTTTTATTAATGACTTCAGGCTACCGCTTTTGTCTTAAAGTCTTCGGGTCACTTTCTCACATTAGTTTCATCAGATCAGACCCTTTACGTATTGCTCTGACCAAAAGAACATTCTTGGTCTATGTAAAACTTTGACAATCTGCTTAATTTCCTTTGTAAGAAGTAAGAACAGATGCATAACCTTCCTTGATATTTTAATTATATTAGGATCCTATCAGCAGCATCTAATATAGATATTATTACGGATTTGAAGATGGGTTTGGATATCTAACGAATCTTCATAATCTGAGTCCTGACCTGGGAGTTCACCAGGATGCTGATACCTGTAGGTTGCTGCTTTATGTCTTGCATCGGCTTTGCCTTCGAGCTGAACCCTCAATAGAACAGCCATACAGGACTGCCTACCATTTCCAACCTCCCCAAAACTGGATGAATGGTATGCCTTCTTGAATTCAATTTATCTCGATATTTAATGTCAAACTTTAATCAACTTTTAGCTCTTGCCGTTAACTTCTTTTTTATGTTTTTCCCATTGGAATTGTCGTGAAATTTGCAAATGGTTGCAATCGCAATGCAGATCTAAATGGTATGTTCATGAAAATTTTTAGTTACTTACACTTTCTCTATTTGCTTGTTTTTATGTTCATGGATGAATTAGTGGAACATGCAATGTTTTTGTTTTGAGATTTTTGGTCGAAGAATGATTTACAAACATGAAATGAATTTTTATTTCAATTAGAAACAGATTTGGAGGCAAAATCAAAGGAATAGAAATGGGTATTCAATTTTTTTATGGAAATAAGAATGAATTTGGGTTTTTAAATTAAAATAAGTTTTTTTTTTAAAATTAGGGATTTAAATTAGTTAACAAAATTTTTAATTTTTTTTGTTTGTAGATGAAATTTTATTTTTAAGAATTATTTATTTTTTTCATTATAACTTTATTTTTAAGAGTTATTTTATGTTTTAGAAGTGTTCGTTTGCAAGCATTTACATGTCAGCATTTTTAAAAAAATTTTTAAGCGAGTGTGGTTAAACACAATGTTAAATCTTTATTGTGGCAAGGTTGAACATTTAATAAATTGAAATAAGATGTTTAATCTCGATTACTCATGTGCTAATAGATTCGATCTTAAATTAAGTATTTAGCCTAAATTTTTTGTGTGATAATTATGTTATATAAATTCTGATACGTTATTAATTTATATTATATAAATTTTAATACGTTTATATATTCATATTGTCATTCATATTGTCTTATTTTTATATCATATTTTTTTAATTAAAATCTCAATATTTGAAAGCTCACTGAATCTCTGTTAATTCGATTCGGGCTAAATTAACTCACTATAGTGTATAACTAATTTAAATCATATTTTTATTTATTTTACGTCATATTCAAATAATATAACATGTTGTATCTAATAAGAGCATATTTAATAACTTGGTTACAGAATTAATATCCCCTAAATATCGACCGTTGGACCCAAAGCAAAGTGTCCTGAATAAAACAAAAATGAAAAATCATAAAAGGTAGGAACATTTGCTCTAGTGACCTAACCTCCACTTGATGCACTGAAGCTTGGAACTGAAAGAATTACCCCCACGCGTGTCCTAATTTGCTTGAATCTTTTCCTCACTTTATTTCCCATTTCCCAGCTGCCTTTTATCTAATTTGTCAATTGTCATCGGTCCATCTGCAATTCTGCGGTATTGCTTGAAGCTACTTTGTGGCAACAAATTATCATTTCCCTTAAAATTCTCTTTTCCTACCTATTTGTTGCTTTCTTTCTTACGTCATCCCCAGAAAGATGTATGCCTTCAATCTCAAAATCATGGCTGAATCCTTTGCATTTAACGTCCTAGAAAATGTCCTCGTCAAACTGGCCACTGAGGCTTATCTTGAAATTTCACTGGCTTGGGATGCTTGTTATAATGCAGAAGGCGTATTAGATGAATTTGAAATCGAAGCATTGCGGACGCATGTTCTGAAACAGAGGAAGCATAGGAAGCAAGGTATGCCATTTCTTTTCAACATCCAACCCACTTGCTTTTCGAATTAGGATGGCTCATAAGATTAAAAATGTAACCAAGAGGTCGTGCACTTGGACAGGGAGACCTACTCCTTTGTGCAAGCAGCAGATATGAAGACAAAGAAAGAAATCATAAGAATAACTTTCTTTGGCTTTGTCTTGTTTTGAAAATAGTTTACTCATGAATTGAGGTCTTTTTTTTACTCCATAAAAACAGAAAAGACAAGGGAAGGGAAGTTTCATTAAGGAAATGGAGGAGATACTTTTCAACTAAATGGAACCATTTAAAGCTGTGTTTATTAATGACTTTGAGCTACCATATTTGTCTTTATGTTTTCGAGTCACTTTCTCACATTAATTTCATCAGACCTTCTTTCGCCTATTGCTCTGTCCAAAAGAACATTCTTGGTGTATGTAGGACTTTGACGATCTGTTCAATTTCCTTTGAAAGAACTGATGCATAACCTTCCTTGATATTCTAATTATATTAGGATCCTACCATCAGCAGCATCCAAGTAGATATAGATTACGGATTTGAAGAAGGATTTGGATTTCTAACAAATCTTCATAGTCTGAGTCCTAACCTGAGAGTTAACCAGGATGCTGATATCTATCATAAGGGTTGTTGCTCTATGTCTTGCATTGGCTTGCCTTCGCGCTGAATCCTCAGTAGAACAACCATACAGGACTGCCTACCATTTCCAACCTCCCCAAAACTGGATGAATGGTATATGCCTTCTTGAATTCAGTTTATCTCTATAATTAATGTCAAACTTTAATCAACTTTTAGCTCTTGCCGCTAACTTCTTTTTTATTTTTTTTTCCCCATTGGAATTGACATGAAATTTGCAAATGGGTGCAACTGCAATGCAGATCCAAATGGTATGTTCATGAAAATTTAGTTTCTTTCACTCTCTCTATCTGCTTCTTTTTGTTTTTTTCTGTGTTTTTCCCCTGCATGTTTTCACTTCTTAGATTTGTAGAGTATGTAATGTTTCAATTGCAGGACCAATGTTGTACAAGGGAGTCTATCATCTATTTTATCAATACAATCCCAATGGACCATTGTGGGGTAACATTACATGGGCTCATTCGGTATCACACGATCTTGTCAATTGGCTTCATCTTCCACATGCACTTTCCCCAACTGATCCCTTTGACATAAAAGGATGCTTTTCTGGTTCAACAACAATCCTTTCTGATGGAAAACCAGCCATTCTATACACCGGAGTTTATGCCGATGATAGTCAAGTTCAGAATCTGGCATTGCCTAAAAACCTTTCTGATCCATTCCTAATAGAATGGGTGAAATCTCCTCTGAATCCTTTAATGATCCCCAATAATGGTATTGATCCAAAGAATTTTAGGGATCCCTCAACTGCTTGGCAAGGTCCTGATGGAATATGGCGGATCATTATTGGATGCAACCTAAATGGCCAGGGAACAGCAATTCTATATCAAAGCGAAGACTTTGTTAACTGGACTAGAATCGCAAATCCATTTCATTCATCAGCAAGGACTAGAATGTTTGAGTGTCCTGATTTTTATCCTGTTAGCATAAATGGAAATTATGGAGTCGACACTTCTTCAGTAGATAAATTTACCAAGCACCTGCTTAAATCAAGCTTCGATGGGAATGACTACTACATATTAGGAAGCTACACACCCCAAACAAACAACTTCTCAGCTGAAACTGACTTCTTGGACAGTGGTTTTGATTTTCGATATGATTATGGAAAATTTTATGCTTCCAAGACGTTTTTTGACAGCTGTAAGAAGAGACGAATATTGTGGGGCTGGATAGCAGAGATGGATGGTGATGCAAATGCTCTCAAGAAAGACTGGTCAGGGATTCAGGTAATCTATGTTGGATTTTTATATTCTCTCTTGTCGGCTCATTGTATCACTTCTTTAAAGATTGCTGACGATATATATACACACACACACACACACACACACACACACATATATATAGAGGTACATAACCATTGAAAGAACTCAATTTGCAATTTCCTTAATCTGTGTTTGACAGTCAATTCCTAGAAGCATCCTGCTCAGTAAAACCGGAAAGCAATTGATTCAATGGCCAATCAGAGAGATTGAGACTCTTCGTGCTGAAAATGTGAGCATTCAGGAAAGGCAGCTGGAGGGTGGATCAGTTCTAGAAGTTTTAGGAATAACGGCTTCACAGGTAACACGTTTAATCCTAACGAAAATTTATACTTGTCCTCACATCGGACGTTTGGAAAGATAATCATGTTCATTAATCCACGTACAGGCCGATGTAGAAATCTCATTTGATTTAACCAATTTGAAAGAGGCTGAATTCATGGTCGTGGATGGGGTTGATCCTCAAGCTCTCTGTAGCCAACAGACGGCATCGTTTCGAGGCATGGTCGGGCCGTTTGGATTGCTAGTTTTAGCCTCTCAAGGTTTAACAGAGCAAACTGCAATCTTCTTTCGCATCTTTAGAAGCCACGAAAAATATGTTGTACTTATGTGTAGTGATCAAAGCAGGTCAGTTTTATTGTTCCATGATTTTGTTTAATAACTTGGGTTGCTTTGTTTCTTCCTGACTCGGAGTGAACCTCAACTTCACATTGCAAATTTTAACAGGTCTACATTTAGGGAAGGGCCAGACAAGACCAGCTATGGAGCTTTCGTTGACATAGACCCCCGTCAGGAGAAGATTACACTAAGAAGCCTGGTTTGTAAATTGCCTACTAGTAGCCTACTTGAAACATCTGATCAATTAAAACACTTTTTTTTTTCTCAATATTCAAAGCATTTTCGGTCTTTGACTACTGTTACAAAGAATTAATTTCCTGCATGTTTAAGCTATAGTAATGTTCATGGTGTTGGTCAAAATTAATTTAATAAGTTGATTTAACCTTGGCAGATAGATCATTCAGTTGTAGAAAGTTTCAGTGGGAAGGGAAGGGCCTGCATGACGGCTCGAGTTTATCCAGCTTTGGCCGTAGATAACCAAGCTCACCTGTACGCATTCAATAATGGGACGGTGGATGTCACAATCTCAAGGCTGGATGCCTGGAGCATGAAGAAAGCTCAACTTATTTCTGCCAAATCCAATATATAGAGAAAGGTCCAAATCAATAAACACTCACTCGGTTGTTTGAGAATATACTCTTTTTTGAGCAAAAAGTTATCTTGTGGAGTTGAATCAAAATAAGCGAAAGAAAATAGCGTTGGACTCCAAGTATGCTTAAAGGATATCAAGGTTCAAAGTCCCTCCTTTGTCTTCCAGACCTCACTTACCTTCTTTTTTACAGTTGGATAAAATCTTTCGAAGACGAATTCTTGTTAAGGGAAGCCCAAAGAATTGCTTGGGAATGTAAATTTGAAACGAGGAATTATATAACTCGCTTCTTATATGCATTTATACATGCATCGAACCAAAGCCCAAATTTTCAAGTTAGGAAACTTGAAATGAAAATTATCTGTCAAACTTGATTTTAGTTCATAAATCAAAGGTTACTCTTAATTCTTAGGCATACATAATACAATGGGCTCATCTCATGGGCCTAGCAAATTATTTATCATTTTTGTTGTAAAGATGTCTCCTCCATTGGGCTCATCAAATTCTTTTGCCTAATCAAATGCCTGGAAACTTTGCATTTTGCACTTTGGGTAAACGATGAAAATCATCCTCCAAGGCTAGAGCCTCTCACTTGCGAGCTAGCATCCACTAAGAAACAACGTTGCTTTTTCCCTCCTTTCTTTTCCCCATTTGCTTCCATCCCTCCCCCTTATTTTAGCATCTATGAACCACGGACATATCATGAATACAATACCATAATAACATTACATGCTATGAGTTGACTCATAAAAGAGAGACCTTTTGGATTTTGATTATCATGAATCAATTGTTCTAATGGTTGACCAAAAAATGTATAATTAGCGAGTAATTAAGTAAAATACAATACCATAAGTATTATAACATTGAATTAATTTTTAACATCTAGAAATGGGCAGGAAAAAAAACCTATAATTTTTTCAAAAATGAAAAGCTATTATAACATTAATGGTAAAAATATATATTTAAATTATTATAATATTAATGGTAGGATCAGAAAAAAGCTATTATAATAATGATAAGTAAATAAAATGTTGAACCCACAGTGTAAGAAATAAGAAAGAGCTGCAGATATTGAGTGTTGAACTTTATAACTATTAAAAATTATTTTTTAAAAAAATTTACTATATAAACTAACTGAGTAAAACCGTAAAATTAATATCATTTTTTGTTTTCATGATTTGTATGCCCTTTTGATTACTTTGAATGAAAGTTGATTCATAATGCCAATGTTTTCTCTTTTCTTTTTCAATTATTTAGTTTTCATTTAACTTTAGCTTTGTTACTATCTTTTTATTTTCTATTTTTTTGGAAATTAAGCTATAAGGTGTCAATTAATTTGCTTATAAGCAATGGCGGATCTTCTAAGTGCACGGAATGGCCACAACCACCTGAAAACTTATTTCAATATTATATTTATAATATATTATAAGATAGTGACGGAAGATATAAGGTACAAAAAGATTTTTTAACTTCATATACATAATACATCGCAAGAGATTTAAAAGTTTAGCCTATGTAAATTTAGCTAACGAGTCATTATTCTTACTTAAAAAACTATAAATAAAATCCACCACTTCTATCCATCATCATCCAATTATATATTATTTTAATATAAATGCATTAAAATTATATATTTAATTTATAGAACACGTTTTACTTTTGAGTTTTTTATCCATTTATGTGACATAAGGGCGGATGTTTGCCTTAGTTACTGTTTACCTCTTTGAATGTATGATGAATTAAGACCAGAAGATTCGCCGTATGCTGCCAAGTTCTATGACTGCTGTGGGGTCGAAGACCATGAGGCTTTAGGCTGCACTATCAGCTCCCATGCCTCTTATGACCATTCATTCACCTGAAATTTTCTCTTAAGATTGAATCTGTATATTTCAGCATCTATGTTCTTGACATAAATCTTAACTGTCATATCCTATTGTCCTTCATTAATGTATCACCACAGAATTGGCTGTTTAATTTATATCCTTTTTCTCTTTGTTCCTGGAATTCCAGAATGTGGGGTTACCATGGTTTGAACTTCACTAAATCTAGCATATGTGTGGTTTCTCCACTATAATTGACTGTGAATGTCACAGGCTTGATAGGACCTCAATGTAACTTGACATGTGTTAGATTGTCTCCTTTTTATTGTTAAAAAAAGAAGTAAAATAAGGGATATTTTGAATATATGGTTATCCACGGCTTGGTATGGGTTCTCAATGAATTGTACTAGGTTTTCTGAAGAAAATAGAGTAGTCAACGCCTGAGTTTAGCAGCAAAATATGCATGAAATAAATCTAAGTACATGATCATAATCCTGTGGCCGGTGGAGTTGCCCCCTCTTACTAATTTGTTGGCATTTCTTACTTGTTTTTATTAGAGGACACCGATGAAACCACCTAGATCTATTAGTTTATTCTATTTTACAACCATATATGTTTCGTTTGATTGTTTAGAGGCCTTCCAGGAAAATTCGTCATAGGTGCCAGTCGGACACTTTCCCCAAACTTTTCCTTTCACTATATCTATGATAACAAAAATACAAATTATAATTCGTGTTATATTTATATATATTTTTTATTTTTAATAATATTTAGAGTATTTTATAATCATACAAATTTGATATATTAATAATTTGTATTATATAAATTTTAAGACATATATTTATATCATGTCTCATTTTAATTATTTTATTTTTATCATATTTTTATAATCGTACTAATATTATTAAGTCTAATAAAATTGGGTTTGCTTATAGATCATTATACTTTTAACTAAAAAGTGAAAAAAATTTTAAAAAATTAAAAATAAAAGATAAATAATAGAAGTAAAAAATAAAAATGCCATTCAAATAGACTTTACTGAACTGAAAAAAAAAACATAATCAGGTTTGCCTACGGATTCTATACATGTATTTTGGGTACTGGAACAACAATATCAATCTGAGGTTTGAGTAAAAATTTTAAATAATAAACCAAAATAAATTACAAGAAAAATAAAAAGTTTTCTAGTCATGCATAAACTAGTAAAATTCTCGCTCGCGTTTTAGAAAGAGAAATTAACACTGCAGTAATTATTAACTGCATCAAAAGTAAAGTATAATAATAACCGTATAAAGAAGTAAGTTGGGTTTTTTTTTTTTTCTTATCTACTATATATTGTACACGAGTAATCGTGGGCGAAAATTGTAAAAATAAGAAATTTTTATCTAATTAAATTTCATTATTATAATATATATATATATATATGTATAACAAAATAGATGAGGTGATGATATTTTTGAAGTAATTCTCTGCTGAACATAAGATGCTACATAGGAAGTTATTTTCAGAAGTGATTATGTTATGTTTTGGATTGATTAACATTTGCAATTTTATATATATATATATATATATATATATATAGAGGGAAGAAGAAGAAGAAAGGAGTAGGTAGTCAAGTTTTAGAAAGTGGATGGTTTTTTAATTACGTGAATGATGAGTTGATTGTATTTTATTTAAAAAAAATTATTAAATTATCTTTTTAATTCATATTCAATCATCTTCATTATTATATTAATTTAGTTTATTTTTATCATTTTAATGATTAAATTAGTGTCAGGATAACTTATGATATCAATTCAAACATTTCTTTTTATTAATAACATAGATAGATTATTTAAGTGTTGCATTTCTAATTTAACTTCAAAAAATTAATAATAAAAATCCTCTTATAAATAGATAAATATTGAGACAATCAAATTTAAAACTTAACTCAATTGATTTATATAATTATTTTTAAAAATAACATTTAATATATTTAAATTTTAAATTTCAATATTACAAAAGAAAAGGTTAATGCTGGCACAGGTAAAAGGCATTCAAGGAGATGAAAGTTATAACATGCCATGTGGGATAACATGTGGATTGTTTTTCCTTTTCTTTTCTTTTTCTTTTTGTAAATTGTCTAGCAACTTCAAAATCATACTTAATACTTTGCAAAGAAAAAAAAAAGAAAAAAAAAAACAACCATCAAAACTATGATTATATCTCTTTGTATATCAAATGCTTTTTGAATTCAACTACAACAATGCTAAATAATATAGATTTCATATACATAAATATATATATTAATTTTTTTTCTTCCAAGGTTTATTTTTATCAGATTTCATCTTTGTAGAGAAATGCTAGATTTCCCACAATTAATCTTTATAAAGATTTAGTCAGCTAAACAATGTTTAGCTTCAGCATTTTATTTACTTATTATTGTTATAATACCTTTTTCTCTGATCCTACCACTAATGCTCTAATAACTTAAGTGTGTGTGTGTGTGTGTGTGTGTGTGTATATATATATATATATCCTTGTAATGTTATAATAGCGTTTCACTTCTAAGAAGGAAAAAAAGTGTATGAAAAATATTGACAATTTACTTTATTTGGCTTTCAATAAGCAAACAGATACATAGTGGTCAAGATTATTATCTTTATTATGTTAATATTTAAATGATAAACAACAACGGGAGAATGCAGTGACTTCAATTGTTTATACAATCTCAATTATATTAAATAAAAAATATATATTTAATTTTTAAAAATATTTTAATATATAAGTTTATATATTAAAACAATTATATATTAATATATAAAAATTAAATATTATTTACGAATAAAAAATTTATTATTAAATCAATTTAAAATAATAAATTATAAAATTTAACTTTTTAAAATAAAGTGACAAATTCATTAAAAAGAAAACTTAAGTTCATTATTTTCTACCAATCAAATTTCACATTTTTTAATCATTTAAATTGACCAATTATTCTTGGTTTTTCTTGTTTTCTCAAAGGATAAAAAATTATATTAAATCTTTTTTTCACATAATTTTTTTATTTGGTTAGAAATAATCATTTGTTGTAATACCAATACAATAAATATTTTTAATTAATTAATCATTTTGCAGTTCTCTTAAATTTTTTTTCCTTCTATTCTCTTTCTTTACAAATTATTCTATTAAGTGGTTTATGTAACAAATTTCCTTTGCCAAAAAAGTAAAAATGAAAAAGATAGGTGTCGCTGTCTTAAAACTTTAGGGATGATTTTAATATAATAGGTATACATTTCTATTTTTTATTTAGAATTTATGGCACCCACGTCTTGGTTGGATGAAATTTTTATATCTTTTTAAAAGAAAAATATGCTATACTAAGAAAAATAATATGTTGCAATAGGTGAAATAAGTTTTTTGTCAGTAGTTATTAATTTAATTTAAAAGATAATAAAAATAATAGATAATTTTTTATTGGATAGTTATTTTTAATAAAGAAACTTTAAATACTGCTAATTTTAATTATTATTATTTGTAATATTATAAAATCTCTGATTGAATTATTGTCACGAGGAAAATTACTAAAAAGCTTAAAATTCTCATAATAATATAAATTGAAGTGTTTATGTCTTTTCCTTTGAAATATAATAATTGAATGTCTAATATTTCTTTTTATTTAAAAAAAAACCCACCTCATTATCTGAAAAATAACTTTCAATTTTTTTATTTGAAAAAAATATCAATCTTTTTAAAATTCAATATATTATTTAAAAAAAACAAGTTAAAAGAATAAAAAGTGTGTCAAAATTTAATACATTTAATTTGATATGCAATTTTATTACTTGAGTTTGTGCGATTTGATTCGTGATAAAATTACCAATGAAAGAAATTGTAAATTAATATTAAATAAGGAATAGAAGGTGAAGACAATTTGGTCCCAAGACTCCCATCATTAGGTACATAATCTTCTAGCTCCAATAGCCTAATCTAATATTTAATATTCTCTTTGTTTTTTTAACAAATATGGAAATTAAATAATTTTCAACAAAGTTTCTTTTTAATTTGTTTAAAAGGAAATAAATAATTAGCATATAAAAAAAGAAAAAAAGAAATGTCAAAAGATATCATCACTGTTGAAAAGGGGCATAACTCATGAGCCTCATTACCATTATCACATGCATCAAAGTTTCCTTTTCTTTTTAATTTTTTTTCCATTTTTTACCATTTTTAGGGTCAGTGATGACATGCATAGACATCATGTGTTCCAGAATCAGGCTTCCACTTTAAGAAATCACCACCAATCACCATGTGGCATACAATTTAATTAATAATAAATAAAGTTCATGATGTGTGAAGTGTGATGTTGAATATTTTCTTTCTTTTTCCTTTCAATACATAAGAAGATTAAAATCTTTGATATAAAAAAAAAAAAAACTTGAAAATTCTATATTCAGCGTTCATTCTCTCAACTATATTAGCTATTAAAAAGATACTTATACTAGTGATAAAACAATGAACTTCCATTTTCTTTGGCATATAATTCTTTCTTTTCTTTTAAAAAATTATTTGAATTTTTCTTTTTAATTAGCTATTTATAAATCTATTTATGATCAGATTAGAATGAAAGAAATTATTGTCTAAAATCCGATGGGACCCAATTAAGTTTTAACTTTTTTATTTTTAGTATTGAAAATTATATTTTTTAAAAAAATAAATTCATATCTGTCAAACCGAATCCAAATTTAAAAAACTTTGTTCGAGATTATATTGTTGGACATTTTCATCTAACCAGTTCTTCCCAATTCTTAAGTGGTAATAACAAGAGCATGTGTTCAAGTTCTTTGACTAGATTATTTTGCTCAATGAGAATTGCATATATACATATATATATATATATTGGTATATATGTATGCACTTAAAATTTTGAAATTGAATCCCTTCTAAAATTTCATTGATTTGGAGCGTTTACAGTTATTGATTAAATCATAAATTGATAAAAAAAATTACACACAAAAAGAAATTAAATAACTTGGAAGAAAATATATATATATATATATATATGGACCCAAAGAGCTTTAAGTGGAATCCAGCAGATGGAGCATGCATAATGGAACATTATTCATGTCATAGAGGAATATTAATCTATACTACCCAAATTAATTTACATTACTACAAACCCTTTGTTCTGCATAACAAAAAAAAGCTTTGCAAAACTTCTATGTCTGTCTGTCATTTTTTTTTTATTTATATAAGTTTTTGTTGAATCACATATAAACCCGAATTTTCAAGCTTAATTTTTCTTTTTTTTTTAATTGAGATTTTTAGTTGAGGTAAGTGAAACAATTGAACTCAAATCAGACAGACACTTAAAAGAAAAAAATCAGAGATATTTACTGCCGAAACCATCAAAAATTTGCAAGGACCACAGCTTTAAGGTACAGGATCAGTCTATCAACAATTACTTGTTTTGTTTTCCATAGATTTTTCTTTTCTTTTAGCCAACTTTGTGTTCACTTGTGGCATTAGTTTCAACAACATATATACATGTATATGACATATGAACGTAGTTATTCTTGAACTTGTTAAAATTATTTTTCTAGAATTCGAATCTCGGATCTTACTATCACATGGAGATATATTTTCTAAAATATCTTTTAAAAATAATTTATATTTATATGTATTCCCTTTAAACCATAAGCTCATTTGAAAATTCTTAATTAGATTTAGACTTTGGTCTTTTGCTAATTTTATGAAATTGAATCTCATATTTTCAGGCCTCCAAAGCATACCATTTACTTGCATTTTGGATCAAGAACTTGAAAGAAAGTTTAAACAACAAATTTTGGGCTTAATATCAATAATCAGCAAATTTTTTGACCATATATGCGTAAAAAAAAATTGGGAATAAGATAAAAATTTTCATTATAATATAATTTAATATTTAATATTATTTAATTTTATCGCCGTATTTTCAATTTCGTCGACTTTTTGAACAAAAGTTAATGAGAATGAAATATTTCTCAATATATTTTGTTAACGAAAATGACAAACAATTTATCAATGTAATTTCAATTTTGTACAATTTGATAAAAAATAATAAAATTAAAATATGTTTGAGAATATTTTGTTAATACAAATAGTAAGTTTTTGTAAATGCCATTAATTTATGCAAAAAAAAAATTAAAAATATAACAATAAATTTCAATAAAATTGAAGTACGTATAATGACAAAATTCAATATTAACATATAATATAGTAACAAAGTTGACCTTTGTTATGACCTGCATATGGCGACGACCAAAACGGCACTGCTGACATATGACGACCGCCAAGTCCCACCCGCCAGTCACAATTTTAAAT
>JBBYHL010000009.1:8089391-8099824 GCA_038381835.1 Adansonia madagascariensis
CTCTTTACATATTCCCACCCTAGTGTGTATATATATACATACACAATATGAGATTGAGATAATTTATAAAATGAGAAAAAGACTTTATATTTTCCTTTATGTAATCCAAAATTTAGTATTTACGCCAAAACCAAAAATTAAGAACTTTTTGAATCTTTTATGTGGTTTGTAAATTTAAAAATTAAATGCAATGAAATTGAACATTGTCTATAAATTTGAAAAATTAATTATCCATGTCTTGCCTTTTTAATTTATTTATTAATTAGTAGTAGTATTAGTTATGGGATTATATTAGATAAAATTTTGAATAGTTGAATAAATTATTCTAAGTACTATATGTTATCCGAGCTTAAATGTTATATTACATAGCTTACTCTTTATTTTGTAAAATATTTATTTTCAACATATATTTGATGAATATAAATATAATATTTAAACCTTTAAATGTATAAAAAAAATTTTAAAAATATTAAATGTATCTATATCAATATTACGAATCCTATTATCATGACATATAGGTGTGGGATGCGCAGATTTATACAACTTTTCCTTATTTTTTATCATTAATAACGGAATTTCTGTTGTTTTAACGTAAAAGTAGAATTTCGAACGTCTTTTTTTATGAGTTACATTTACTAATGGAAATTACGTCATAATATAACAATAATAATCCGCAAATACTATAGGACTATTTAACATTTAATATAAGAAATTAACTAATAAACTAAATAATTTAACATAAAATGGAATTATATTTAGGAAATAATGAAAATCAGACTGAAACTTCATGATAACAGGACTCTTCTTCACTAATGAGATAAGGATGTATGGAGTCAAACTTCTCTCAGAATTATTCATTAATTGAATTAGACTTTTTGAGTAAATTATAGAACTTTTACTACCTTGGTATTGCTAATAAGTAATCTAATGATTTGATTAGTGTAGAATTGTTCTCACTAGTAATTGTTACCAAATTCGTTAGCTACTAAAATTATAATAACTTAAACTCACAATTAAAATTTGTAAACTAAAAAGAAAATAAAAAAATAGCAAAAAGAGATGACACTGAAACTCTAAAATTACAATTTCCCTCAATACTTCATTTGAATCTCTTCTACTCTCATGACTAATAGTTAATTGTTAACCTAAAGTTCTAATGTATTTTTAAGTATTTTCAATATTTTTATAAAAATATATCTTTTAACTAATTTACCATATTTTTATGAGAAGTAAATTAAAAGAGACTTATTAAGTTTAAGCACTATATTGGTCACACATGATATATTTGTATATTCCTATCTCATTTATGGATCAATATTCATTCAGTTAGATATGAAGATGAACATTTGTTATTCAATCTGTCTAAATATAAAATTCCTTTTTTAAGTACAAGAATTAATAAAAAAGAAAAAAAAACCTTTAAATGGCATTAAAAGAAAACAACAAGTAGAATAAGAATTTAAATTGCATGTTTAGTTTTGTTGCAATACTAAGTTCATGCTAATTACTAAAAACACAAATCAAAGATGCTTGCTTCACCGTCAGTAACATTACAAGAAAGATAATAAAAGTAAGAAAACCTAGAAAAATAAAACTAGAGATTGTTAGGTCTTCAATCTTTAATCCTCCAAAAATCTCCCTTTTTTCTTGTAAGCTTCAATGGCTCTTCTCCTCTAAATAATCCAGATTTATAGAAGCCAAAAAGTTCTAATTTAAGTCATAAAATATCAAAATTATTTAGCCTCAAAAGCCTAAGAGGAGTTTCTTCCCACACTAGTTCTTCCCACACTAGTAAAGGTTGGACTGGTGCCACGACCTTAACTTTTAGTATTGCTATTGGTTATCAATGATAAATTAAAAGGTGTATGATACAAAATACATAAATCAATAAGTAGGTTATCGTTCATAGATATATAATAAAAAATTACATTATACAATTAATATCTAATGTAAATGAGAAATTACTCTCATTGTGTACACATGGATTTGAGTTTGGGCTTGGATTAAAAGACAAGTGGGTCTTATCTATTGAAGCCTAGTCCGTTAATTAATTATGCTGACTTAAACAATTATCTGATAATAAACATTCCTGTAATAGTTTTGGGATTAAATTTTGAATGTAAAATTTGTGTCTTTTTTTAAGTCTTAATTCTAGTCTTAATTATTAAAATAGTTTTGTTTCATTATTTGTTGAAACACTACTTTTATGGCATTAAATCCCATTGTCTGTAAATGTTGTATCCCATAACTAATTTTTTTCATTTTTGGTTAAAAAGAAAACCGAGAAAAATATCAAGAAAAAGACAGGAAGAAATTCTTGGAAAAAGTAAAAATCTTTTTTTCCATCCAACTCTGCGACTTTGCGTGCTATGTCATCTTCGAGAGAGAAAAATTTTATTATTATTTTAGTTTATTGTATTACCGTTTGAAAGTGCTATCAATTGGTAATGAGATTGATGAAGCCTAGGAGACGTAATGTAGAATCTGTCAAGCAAGTTTAGGTAGGTAATAAATGTCTTAAGATCAGAAATTGTACACTTGATTTGGTTAGATATCATTCTTCATAATTTTTTTGATCAAATTATCTTTCGTGTAATTTCTTTCGTAATATTCTCTTTAATCGAGAGTAATATTGTTTAACAAGCTATTGTTTTGCAATATTTTAATTAAACAAATTACCAAATCTCCAACAACTTAAAATATTTATTGTTATATTTTTAATATACTACTGTCTTCAATTATACTAGTTTTATAATTTTTTTACTACAATGCTAAATATACTTAATTGATGTATGTTTGATATTGTATCTGCTTTAAAAACTGTGATGGATTTCATTATATTTTAGTAGTGTTCATATAAATATTGTCATTACAATGTATTGATTTCATATTATCATCATTCTGCGTATAGCTTTTTTGCCATTAATGTCGATTTGGTGGTTTTTGATATAATATTGTTTATAATAGGCGTTTTTGGAATAAGCCATTAATTGGTTTTGTGATTTAATATTTTTTTCATGTCTTAAATATATTGGAAATGTTTTTAATTGGTGTGTTGATTCCTTTTTCATACATATTCCTGAATTAGTGATTGATGTTTTCCTGACGTGTCTTGAATTTTTATATTTTAATAGTGCTATTTGGTTTAAATGATCTTGATAATGTTTCTAATTATTATGTGTTTTTTCTGTTTTCTTTATTTTATCATACTCCATATCGGTCTATGTGGTGAGAAATTTTTTATTTTTAGTTTTGACACAATGCTTTATTTGCTTCAATTTATGTTCTCACATTGACTTGTTTAGCATCCATATATTAGATTGGCATATATTTTTTAAGTTCCAATTTGTCAAATCATTGTTTCTTTAATGCATGTGTCATTATTTGCCTACGATATGATAATTCACGTTTTGCATGAATATATATATATATATATATATTTATAATTTTTATAATTATACACATTCCTATAATTTATTAATTGCTTGTAAATCATTCAATTCTAATTTGGTGATTTATTTTATATCCATGGTTGGACTTAGTATATATTATTAAATTGTCTATCAGATTACTTGTTTTCAAAACATTGGTTTTAAATGTGATTAAGTTGATCCTGTTATCTTTGTATAACGGATGGTTGAACTGAGTATCTGTAATCCGAATGCACCTGTTGCGCAACTACCTCATATGTAATGTATGGAGAAAAACTCAAGAAATTTAAAGGGGTGGAATTCAAAAAGTGGCAACAAAAGATATTCTACTAGAGAACCCTCAATTTGGTTAAATTTTTAACTAAGGAGGTGCCGATTCTTGAGGAAAAAGAAACGGATGTTACAACTGTAGCTCAGTTAAAGCATGCAAGTACTCAAACTTTTTGAGCAAAAACTATATCCTCAATGGTCTTGACAACTCATTGTCTAATGTGTGTAGTCCAATGAAGCTAGAGAAACAGTTGTGGGAGTCCTTGGACCAAAAATACAGAACTGAAGATGCTAGTACAAAAAATTTTACGGTCGATAAATTTTTTTAATTTTAAAATGGTGGACTCTAAGACTGTGATCAGTCAAGTCTAGGAATTTCAATTGATCCTCAATGAAATCGTTATTGAGGGAATGGTGTTAAGCGAGTCATTTCAAGTAGCCATGTTGATTAAGAAACTACCACTTTGGTGGAATGATTTTAATAATTATTTTTTAGCACAAGCTAAAAAAGATAAGCTTGGAGGCCTAATTGTTCGATTAAGAATTAAAAAAGATAATCAGGGTTTGAAGAAACAGGTCATGGCTCAAAATATGAAAGCCAAAGCAAATGTCATAGAACATTTGAAAAAGACCAATAAAAGAAAACATGTTGGCTTGGGTTGTTCCCATGGGAACAAGGGTGCGGCTGTCAAGAAGTTCACAGGAACTCGCTTTGTTTGTAACAAGCCAGGACATAGTGCCAAAGATTATTGTCAGAATTAGAACAAGAACAAGAACAAGAAAATGGAAGTTCAACTTAATTGATGATAATAAGATTGAACTTGTTATCGTGGGGTTGGAAGTGAACTTGGTAGAAAACCTGAAGACTTGGTGGGTTGATAGCAGTGCCACATGCCATGTATGTTCTGATAGGAAAAGTTTCACCAAGTACAAAGAAGCTATTCCGAAGAAGCAATTATTTGTGGGTAACTCTTCAGTTTGCAAAGTTCTTGGCCATGGAAAGGTGGTGTTGAAGATGACCTCTAGAAAAAAAACCAACCTTGAACAATGTTGTTCATGCTCTTAAATTTGTAAGAACTTGTTCTTCGGCTTAGTGTTGGGCAAAAATAGATTTAGGTTAGTTTTTAAATTTTATAAGTTTGTACATTCCAAATCTAGAATGTTTGTACGAAGGGTTATCTTTCTAATGGCTTTTTAAGCTCAACACCATGACTAGAGTAACCAAGAACAAGAACATTAATAAAACGAGTTTTCTTCTGCTTATTTGTTTTAGTCTTCTAATCTATGACATGAGAGATTAGGTCATGTAAACTATAAGACCTTGCAAAGAATTAGTAATTTGGATCTGAGTCCAAAATTTTGAATTGATAAAAATTACAAGTGCAAGACTTGTGTCGAATCTAAATTTACGAAGGCTAATTTCTACTTGATTGAAAGATAAAGTGAACCTTTAGATTTAATTCACACAAATATTTGTGATCTAAAGTTTGTGCAAACTAAAGGTGGTCAAAATTATTTTATTACTTTTATTGATGATAGCACGAGATACTATTACATCAATTTACTATAAAGTAAAGACGAGGCCTTAGAAGCTTTCAAGCATTTTAAAACCGAGGTTGAAAATCAAGTAGCAAGAAAATTAAGGAGATAAGAAGTGATCAGGGTGGTGAATATGATTTTTTATTTAATGAATTTTGTGCAGAACATGGAATATCCATGAAACCACTGCTCCTTATTCAGCTCAACAAAATGGTATTACAGAGCACAAGAACCTATGTTGAAAGACATGATGAAAGCTTTGTTGATAAGTTTCGCGTTACTTTAGAACTTATGGGTGGGAAGCCATTTTAATGGCAAATTATATTTTAAATAAAATTGCCTATAAAGAAATAGGATAAGACACCATATGAGTTATGGGAGGATCAAAGACTGTCATATAATTACATGAAAGTGTTAGGGTGTCTTACTAAGGTAGAGATTCCTCTACCTAAAAAAGGTCAAAATCAGACTTAAGACTATAGATTGCATATTCATTTTGGATATACAAATAACAATGCAGCTTATCGTTTTTTTGTGCATAAGTCAAACATTCTTGACATTCATGTTAACACAGTCATTAAATTGAGAAATGCTTTATTTTTTGAGAATGTATTTCCATACAAGGAAACACAAGAAAATAAGACTACTAAAAGAGCTCATGAGGTCTCGAGTAGTGATCCACAAGTGGATGAGAAGGAACAAGTTAAACCCCAAAAAAGTAAACGAGCTAAAGTATCAACTATGTACGGTCTGAATTTTTAAATGTATCTATTAGAAAGTAAATCTCGAACCTTTAAAAAGGCTATATCATTTCCGGAAGTACCATTATAGAAAGAGGCCATTAATAGTGAAATATAGTCTATCATGCAAAATCATGCATGGGAACTGATGGATCTTCCTCATTGGCATAAGCTTTTACGATCAAAATGGATGTTTAAGAGGAACATGAGGCAAATGGATATATAGATAAGTATAAAGCTTGACTTGTAATAAAAGGTTACAAGCAAAAAGAAGGGCTTGATTACTTTGACACGTATTCACCAATTATGAGAATAAGATTCATTTGAATGTTAATAGCTACAGCAGCTCTTAACAATATCAAAATACACTAAATGGATGTTAAGATGGCTTTCTTGAATAGAGATTTAGATGAAGAAATCTAAACGGAACAACAAAAGGGTTTAAGGTTTCAGGATAGGAAAGGAAGGTGTACAAGCTTGTTAAATCATTACATGGTTTAAAACAAGCACCAAAACATGACATCAGAAATTTGACAATACTATGTTATCAAATGGGTTTTAATTAATGAATGCGGTAAATATGTATGCACAAAATATAGATGAGGGGTATGTAATTATTTGTTAGTATGTAGATGATATACTGATCATAGGCAGTAATGATGAAATAATTAGAGCTACCAAAGTATGGTTGACCAGTAAATTTGACATGAACGATATGGGTTTAACGGATGTGATTTTAAGAATTAAAATTTTTAAATCACAAGATAGATTGGTACAGACTCAAGATCATTATGTGAATAAGATCCTTAAGTAATTCAATATGAATGATACTAATGTGGGTAAAACACCCGTAGATGTTAATGTACATCTGATGAAGAACATTGGTGATGCAATATATCAGGTAGAATATTCAAGAATAATTGATAGTCTCATGTGTTTTATAAACTGCACAAGGCCAGACAGAGCCTTCTCAGTTAATAATCTTGGACAAGATTACTGAAAGGCCATTGTGAGGGTACTCAGATTTTTGAGATATACTTCAAATTATGGACTACACTATACTAGATATCCAATTGTACTTGAAGGATAAAGTGCTGCAAATTGGATATCGGTTACTAAAGACTCGAAATCCATTAGCGGATATGTCTTTATTATCAGAGGAGCTACAATATCATGAAAATATTTTAAGAAAACATGTATAGCAAGATCCATAATGGAATCTGAATTCATAGCTTTAGATAAAGCAGGGGAAGAAGTGGAATGGCTTTGGAACTTTTTAAAAGATATTTTAGGTTGGCCGAAACCTGTGCTGGCAATATGTGTACATTGCAATCTACAATTGGTAGGTACAGAATACTTTGTATAACGATAAGTCTCGACACATTCATCAAACGCACAATACCATAAGACAGTTGCTCTCAAATGGAATTATCTTTATTGCTATGTGAAATCAAAGGATAATATCGCAAATCACTTACAAAAGGTTTAACGAGAGAGCAAGTTCTTAAATCATGGAGGGGAATGGGACTTAAGCCTATAAATATAATGGAAAACCTACCTAGTTGATCGGAGATCCCAAGATCTAGGTTCAAAGGGACAACTAAATTATGCTAAATTAGTGAAAGCGCTAAAAAAGTTAAACACTCTTACATTTTCCATGATGAATCAGTGCTGCCAGCAAAAGAGTTAGGTTAATTTATGTTTTTAATGATTCTTGTAGCTTGACAAAATCAAATGTGGAATGGCTGGATACCCTTAATCAGAAATCACCTATGTGAGTGTGAAATATGTCCATTTTCTATGAGAACTGATAAGGCTAAATTCTTTAGAGCACAAGACATCGCCTATGTAAGTGTGAATTATGACCATTTCTATGAGAATTTATAAGGCTAAATTCTTTAGAGCACTCACTGTTTGGGTTTACATGAAAGGCTGGATAGTTCAAGACATAAAGTTCACTAGTTAGCTGAGTAAATCTGATAGTTATCGCTATGGAAGGTTTAAGGCCAAAAGTTACCAATCCAGATGCAATAACTCTTCAAAAGTATTCTCTTTCATTCCAAGTAGTTTGTCATTTTAATCAGACAATTTTCATTCATGTGGGGGATTGTTGGATATCAATGATAAATTAAAGGGTTTATTATACGAAATATATATACTAATATGTAGGTTGTCATATATAGATACATGATGTAAAATTACATTACACAATTGATATCTAAAGTGAATAAGAAATTGCTCTTATTATGTACACATGGATTTGGGCTTAGGCTTAGGTTAAAGGTTGAGTAGGCCTTATCTATTTGAAGCCTCGTCCATTGATTAATTGTGCCAACCCGAACAATTATCTGATAATAAATATTTATGTAATAGTCTCAGGTTTAAATTTTATATTTAGAATTTATCTTTTATTTTTTTAATTTTAATTTTAGTCTTAATTATTAAAATGGTTTTGTTTTATTATTTGTTGAAACATTGCATTTATGGCATTCAATCACATTGCTGGAAACTGCTGCTTTAATTTTGGTTAAAAACAAAACCAAGAAAAATCACAAGGAAAGGATAGGAAGAAATTCTTGGAAAGAGTAAAAGTCTTTTTTTCATCCAACTCTATAACTTTATGTGCTATGTCATCTTTGAGAGAGAAAAATTGTATCATTTTTTTGGTTCGTTGTGTTATTATTTGACAGTGTTGTCGATCGTTAATGAGATCGAGGAGGTCTTAAAGATGTATAGCAGAATCTGTTAAGTACGTTTGGGCAGGCGATAAACATATTAAGATCAAAGGTTACAAATCTTGACTCAGTTAGATATCGTTCTTTTTAATTTTTTTCGGTCAAATTATCTTTCATGTAATATCTCTTGTAATATTCTCTTTAATTGAGAGCAATATTGTTTAACGATTTATTATTTTATAGTATTTTAATTTAGACAAATTGCCAAATCTCCAACAATTATTGCGATAGCTTTACTAATGCACTTTTGCCACACGGAGGATTCTAGCGTCATGCACCAGCTTTTTGGCTCAGCGGCATCAACTTTGTTGTTTTCTTGGGCTAACGCTCTTTTTCGTCTAGCACGGCAATGCCAATTCCTACAGCTGCAGCGTTGGCTTGGTTGTTTTTGCAGCACAATGCTGTCATCTTTTCTCTCGCATCTTGGAGCTCCTTGTCATTGTAAAAAAGGAAAAAACCATTAAATTACTACCCAAACATCCTTATAAAAGAAATAAAGAAACTAAACTAAGAACAAGCTAAAAACAAATAATTTCGAATTAAAATTTAAGGATTTAACTAATTTGTGTGCAGAAAATGTGTACGAATAACGCTATTGCATTAAGTTATCAAATTTTATGATCAAGGTGTGCGCCAGGCAAATAAACAAAATGACATCATAACAATGTTTGAATTGGCCTAATAGTCCCATTGGTCAAATTGGGATTTATTTAGACGGGCTGTAAAAATGACTATCGAAAATAACGGTGACGTGAAATTAAGTACTGTAACGATACGATTAAAATAAAATATGGGATATGTATTTTGATAATAAATCAATATGGCAGTGAAGTGAGAATGAAAATAACAATTAAGAATATTAATCTCAGAATGTATTGATAAATTTTGTATTTATATTTTAATAATTTTTAATTTTTAATTTTTACCAAATATTATTTTATATATTTATTTAAATATTTTAATTAATTAATTTTTATATAACTATATAAATTTATATTATTATATTAAATGAATAAATAATTTGCAATCCTTTAAGTAAAAAGTTAAAAAGTAAAGAAAAAAAATAAAATTAGATGGATAACAAAAATAAGTAATTTCAAATTTTTTTAATAAAAACTAATAAAATGAAAAAAAAATATTGAAAAAAGGGTAAAGGGAGAAATCCCACCGCAAGGTCAAAGTCTCAACCAGACCCTGCTGCCTCTAGTTACTTACTGTAGGGACCGTAGAGTAATTAGCCTGTGGGTTGCAATCTTGATGCAACGCATGCTGTTAATCCCCCTTGGATTTCACGTATTAAGGTGCAGCAGAAGCCATATGGAAGCATCTTGAGTTAGTTCTCTAATTGAATCGTTTGTGCGTTGATCTAAAAAAGCTGTATTTATCCGTTGGATACATGAAAAGAACAATGATCTATTGAGTTTTTTGTAGACTCTAATCAATTGAATATGTTTTAAAATAATTTAAAATCATTCTTAATTAATTTTCTCATACTAATTATTTATTCGTTAATTATTTTCACTAAAACTTTATTTATTTAAAAAGAATTAAAAATAAAAATAGTATACATTTTGAAAAATAAAAAAATTAATAAACTTAGCTTTTCTAATTTTTTAAATATTATATAAAATTTATTATATCATAATTTTTATTTTATACAATTACACAAATGTTTACATAGTTTATAAATATATTCATAATATTTTAAATTATTTAGA
>JBBYHL010000009.1:8108532-8123084 GCA_038381835.1 Adansonia madagascariensis
TTAAAAATTATTTTGCAACTGTGAATATATATATATATATATATATATATATATATATATATTAAAAGCAAGTGAGTACCCATATCATGCTTTTTTTTTTCTTTAAAAAAAAAATCTTTGCTTTCTTTGTAATTAATATTCTCTGCTTCTCCTCCTATGTATCACCTTTGGTTATAAAAATTGTAAATTAAAAAAAAAGAATTGGAAGTGAGTGCGTTATTTATATATTTAAAGTTATTATTATTATTATTATTAGAGTACAATTATATATCATCAATTATGGTTACAAAATGGAGTTCAGCCGACACAAAGTTCTACTTCTTTGCCTAAACTATGCTATCCATGAAAATAAAGCTTCACTATCACATAAATTTATAGATTAAAAGAAAGAGAAAGAAATTTATCTTCTTTATCGGCCGTGGAAGGATTAGCAAGACAACACGTATCCATAAAGTATAATAAAAATTAAAAGAATTAATTAAAAATGAAACATGTGATAATTCTTTTAATTCATTTATTGAATTAAAAAAATATTTAATATCAATATATTAAAAATGAATTCCAAAAAAAAAAAAATCTGATATTAATTTTCTTTTATTTTAACATAATTTGGTAACGAAAATAAAAACATATATAATTAACCAAAATCATATTTGTGTTCTTCCTTGCAATTGAGCTAAGAGATTTATAATCCAATCAATCAAGGTACAGAATTATCAAAAATCAAAATAAATAAATACATATTGAGGATGGGAGATTCAAACCTAATTCTATTTTATTAGGAAGAAAATAAATATATGCACTAGAAAAATTAAATTGAAAATAATACATTTAATTTTGTAACTAGAAAAAAAAATTGAAAATATATTACAACTAACAGTTGCATTATTGTATTTCAAGCTTTGAAAGATAGGTGGACCCTAATCAAATAAACCTTTCAATAATTGCCTAAGATATATGACACAATAACAAATGATCTTATGTGCAATAAATTAAAGAGATATATCAATATGTAACTTAAATCCACAAAAATTAAATTTACAAGACTAAAAAAATAAAATAAAATTGAGAAAGTAGCAGCTCAATAAGTCCTTGTAGTAATGAACTTAAATAATTTCATAAGGTATAAAGTAAACTTGTTTATAGGTCAGGTTGGATCGCAGTTTAAAAAAAATTTGAAATTTAAATTTAGACTTCAATTTGGTCCAACCTGATGGCTTGAATCGATTTTTAAATTTATATATTTTTATAATTAAAATTAAATAAATATTATTTATTTAAAGAGTTGAGTTGAATCACACAATGTCATGCCCAAGCTTGACAAGACACAAAACGAATGGACTACTCGACCGTTGAATAGGTCTCATAAAAAACTTCCATAAAGTAAAGTCCCAACTAATTTAATCTATAATTTGAATAAATTTGTCCCTCAACCATAATAAAATAGGGACAACCTTTTGTTGGTTGCTAGTCATCTTCACTTACCCACCATACAACAAAAACTTGATTGTATTCTTTTTTAAATTTTGTATAATATTCGTAAAATTTTTGATAATTTTTTTAATTACAAAATAAATTTCGGATTACACCCAAAAAAAAAAAAAATCCTATCTACCTTGATATCTATTCATTAAAACCTAATATATTTAAATTGAATTTTAAAGTTCCAAATATTTATATTTAAATGTCCATGGGGATTTAATTTTGATATGTTTCGTTGTTTTGAACTTAAGATTTCTATCTTAAGATCATTGTAAAAATAAAAAAGCTGACCAACCTAACTACCTTAATTAGCTAAATTCAAATTACTTAATTAAACTTAATTACCGCAATTTATTTTATTTTATTTTTATTAATCTAGAAAATTAGTTTGGAAGAAGTAGAGGATGTGAACTATAGAGTTGGAACAACTGGTCTTCGTTCCAATATCTTCTAAATTCATCTAAGCTAATGATCAACTAATTAAGTTAGTTATTATTGCATGCTCTCTGTCATTAGTAGTCATAATTGTTCTTTAGTTAATTAACAAAGAAATTATAGGTCCATTATTACAACCATTGAACATTTGAACGTGTATATTAATTGGCACCTTAATTAATCACTTTAACTTGGATTAATTAGACTGTCAAATCAAAAGGAATTTGGGTATAGTAATAATAATAATAATCTTTCTTGAATAGAGAAATGTAAATTTATGCAAAAATTAAGTGATAATGCACGTGAATATTTTGTTTGATGATAACTGCAATCTTTTTTTTTTTTTTAAAGAGTTAAGGTTAGAACAAGCTTTTTAAATTTTCAGTACTTATATATCTAACAATTATTATTAAATTAAACTTGACAATTAATATATACGGATTATATTTTATATTCTTAAAGTTGATTGTGTAAATATAATTAAATACAATATAAATTATTAAATCTGTCAAATCTCAAATTTATGTATAATATATGTAACAAATATTTTGAGTTAACTATGTTTAAATGTGTCATAGCATGGTTATTATATTGTTTTCAAAATATATCGTATTCGTATCGTATTTTAAAATTATTATATCCATGCTAATGAAAGAAAATTAATAAAATATATTTTATCAACAATTATAATAATATAATATATTATGAATTTGGCAAAAGAGAAAAGGCTATTATTTATTAATTAAGATTTAATTTTAAAGATTTTCTTCCAAATCCAACATATTTTTTCAATTAGAGATGCCATTAAATCAAATCATGATTAGCATAATTGTGGAATTGACCTTTTCAAGTTATTTAGGCGCAAATTTTATCCTGTGTTTTTTTTTTATTTTTTTATTTTAGCTTTATAAAGTAATGATTTGATATATATATATATATATATATATATATATTAATGTCAACAACTCAAATGAAATGACACCATTTTTTGTCCCATAATTAAGCTAGCCAACAAAGGTATAATCAGCTTAATGCAAACAAAATTAAAGCTTAATCAGGGTGAGCTTTTTAGTGGATTAAATTTGTATTTTAGTGGCAGATGGACAATCGAACTTAAGATATAGCCCTTTTTATATGAAAACAAAGGGTTAGCATATTAAAAAAAAAATCCATGAATTATTTTATTTTTTAAGTAAATTTTTATATTTTTATTATATCCAAATAAATGAAAAATTGTTTTATATTAAAAATTTATTTAAGTATAAATTATAAAATATAAATTTATTAAGGTACAAATTAAATGAAAAAAAAAACTATTTGAGGGCTAAGGATTTGTTTAGATGCAATGAAAACATAGAAATTTATCTAAATAATATAATAAAATATAAAATCCTTTTTTATTATTTTTACCAAATGAAAATGACTAGCTTTGTCCTTATAAAACTTGAGGCAAATCTCTTACCTTATTTTCTTAAGCTTTAAGGAATACCCACATTTCATTTTTCATCCAAGAAGAAAAAGCTAAGCAAAGCAAGGCAATTTCATTCATCAAGCAATCACCAGAAAGTTTTTCCTTTTAAACCATATTTTAATCATTAATTAATGATTTAATTTGGTAGTTCAATATTATCATTTTGTTTTAAAAGGCCAACTATGATATAAATTATATAAATATTAAATACAAATAAATAAATAAATAAATAAATAAAGAGATTGAAGATTACTTATTTTTTTATTTTACAACCTAGCTATATTCCTTTTGTTAAAAAAAAAAAAAAACTATTATCGGGAGCTAAGGCCAATTATTATCTTACATTATTTATTTAAGAAAGACTGGTATAATCTGGCTATCAAGATTCTGATGAATAAAGAAAATAAGGGATCATATCATTGCTTAAGACTTTAATTAATTAAATAATAATATTTTAAAAACATCTAATAATTTTTTTAATCATTGTAAATACAAGGGAATTTATTTAATCAAATGGCATTTTCAATATATATATATATATATAAACTTGTTACATAATATATTTTATTTTGTTACATGTATATCTATTCAATTCAAATCATTTTCTTAACGGATTACAAGTTTATTTTCTTTGTCGTTGAAAATTAACATGTGATGCGAGAATATGTTAATATATTTGTATATATAAAAATTTTAAATTAATTAAAATTAAATTCGAATTGATTTAAATTCAAACTTAAAAGACTTTATTGGTAAGTTTTATTTTTATGAGTTGAGCTAAAATTATCGGATCGAACGATACCAAGCTCAAACTTTAACTATAATATACATAATTTAAAGTTGTTTTTATCTTCTGCATGAATTCAAGCCGATTCATTTCTGAAGTCTAAATTCTAGAATTTTTATTTTATTTTTTGACATGGAAGCTAAACTCTCAAGCCTTTAAGAGAATAAATGAAAATAAATAATATTTATTTTGTTTTTATGAAACAACCATGACTATGACCGTGACATGAGTCTCCCCGCTACCGCTTGCCTTTCTTCAAAAACCAGAATTGCCTTTGGCCTTTGATAGCCATAATATTTTAGAAAGTTACTGAATATATTTATATTATATTTATATATTTTTTATTATATTTTTATTATATTTAAATTATTTATATTAATATCTTAATAATTTATTTATTGTTTAATATTACCGGATCTGGTCTAAAGAAAAAATCCATGGTCATTTCTGTCACTTCCAAATACACACCTAAGAGGAAACAAAGTAAAAAAGAAGGAAAAAAAAGAAAAAAGACATGACAGTTTTCAAGCTGTGTTGTGTTCTTTTATGTAGTGGCCACTCTGGAGACAAGAAATACCAATCAAAAATAATTTGGTTTGTTAAATTTTTTTCCATTTTTGCTTCAACCTCTTCTTCTTCTTCTTCTTTCTTGTTAAATCTTATAACTGGATTGTAGAAAAAAAGAAAAGGAAAAGACCATTTTTTTTTCACTCTCTTTTCTGATCTTTGATAGCTGAAAAAAAAAAAGGGGTTCATCAGTTCTATTTAGCATTACATTTTTCATTATTTTCTTCAAAAATGTCAACATATTAGCTACCAGTAGTAGCTTTCTCCAAGTTCCTCTCTTTCTTTTCCTTGTTAAAGAAAGCAGCAGATTTCTTCAGCTGTCTTCTGTTTCTTCTCATTATCAGCATGTCTGCTAAATCCAAGTAAGTTCCACTCACTTGCTTTCCAATTCTTTTTTTTCTCTCTCTATAATTTCTAGCTTTCTTCCTTAATTCTTTTATTTTTGACTAGATCTGATTTGGGTTTTTGGTTTCTTTGTTGGACTCCTTGTTTTGTTTTTTTTTTCTTTTCATTTGGTATTTTTATCTTAATTTCTGGGATTATGTTGGATCTGCTTTTGGATGGTTTTTTAAGGGCTTTCTGATGTATTTGATTTTTTTTTTCTTGTTAACTTGAAATTTAAACACTCAGTGTATTTCTCCCCCTACTTTACTATGCCACTCATTCTTTTTGTTTTGTTTTTTTTTTTTTTTACACTCAAGTTTTCACCTTTTTTAGTTAATTTTGTTGCTTGATTCTCTTTTTCAAATGGGTTTTACTTCATTTTTCTGTTTCATAATCCTGACCTTCTTTTATGAGTGTTTTGTGTTCTTTTGCTTCTTTGGTTGGATACTATCTGAACAATATTTCTCTCGATTCCCAAATATGTTATGTCAAATTCATATGTATACATATACCAATTCATTAGAATAATTTGATCCTGCTAAAGTATGTTTGAAAAAAATTTGCCAAATTGGTCATAGATCCCATCTTTAATTTTATTTCCGCATGAATTTTGTTTACATTTTTGCATTGTGTGTTTAAAATAATGGGACTTTGATCTTCTGCTCAGAATATGACTCTTTGAACATTTAAACAGATCTGGTTTATCTGAAACTCCTAGCAAGGTTTCACCAGCAACACCTAGAGTGGCAAGTAAAGTAGGCAGGGGACTGGCTAAATCAGAACCTGATTCACCCTCTCCCTTGCAGAGTACTCGCCATTTGGTTGATCGTTCCCCACGATCATCTCTTAACTCGAAGGCTACAATTGATCGTAGATCTCCGAAGGCTGCCACCCCGCCTGAAGTAAGTTTTCTAGTCAATGCCGTCAAATATTACTGCAGTTAATCTTTCACATTTTTAAGTTCAAGAAGTAATTTTCTGAAACATGAAAAAAAAATTGAAGATTAAAATGGGAATTATTGATATTAGATTCTGGTTAAGAGGATACTGAAGCTGTGAAGTTTTTTCTTGATGTTTTCGGATAATGTCTTGTATTTCAAGTGATTGTCGGAAACGAAGTTTTGTTTTGACTTTTAGGAGAAATAAAATGTGTTCTGAAACATTTTGTATGCATTGATGTTTGGAGAGGATAACTGGTTTTAGGAAAGGGAATCAAACATGCATATATTATTTTGATCATGAAACAAATGGAATTTCATTTGCATTACTGGTTGTTTTGATTTTCAGAAACCGCAAACACGGGTGTTTAAGGGATCGGAGTTGCAGGCTCAATTGAACTCGGTTCAGGAGGATTTAAAGCAAGCGAAGGAGCAGATATCGTTGATTGAGAAAGAGAAGGCACAAGCAATTGATGAGCTGAAAGAAGCACAGAAAGCAGCAGAAGAAGCAAATGAAAAACTTAGAGAGGCTTTGGTTGCGCAAAAGCGAGCTGAAGAGAGCTCTGAGATTGAGAGGTTCCGGGCTATTGAGTTGGAAGAGGCAGGAATCGAAGCTGCTCAGAAGAAAGATGAAGAATGGCAGAAAGAAATTGAATCTGTGAGGAACCAGCATGCTTTGGATGTGGCTGCTCTTCTCTCTACCACTCAGGAGCTTCAGAGGGTGAAGCAGGAACTAGCCATGACATGCGATGCTAAGAACCAAGCACTGAACCATGCTGATGATGCAACCAAGATTGCTGAAATCCATGCCAAGAAGGTAGAGATTCTTTCAGCTGAATTGGTTCGTTTGAAGTCCTTGATTGATTCGAAGCGTGAAATGGAGGCTAATGAAAGCAAGGAAATGGTGTTGAAGCTTAAGGCAGAGATAGAGTCATTGAAAAAAGAACTCGAAAAAGCAAAGACCTATGAGGAGAAGTTGGTAGGAAAGGAGGCTTTCATTGAACAACTTAATGTTGATCTAGAAGCTGCGAGAATGGCTGAATCTTATGCGCACAGTGTCTTAGAGGAATCGAAGAATAGGGTTGAAGAATTGGAAATGCAGATTGAGGAAGCAAGGAAGTTGGAAAGATCTGCAGCAGAATCTCTGGACTCAGTCATGAAGCAATTAGCCAGCAACAATGATTCATTGCATGATGCAGAATCTGAAATCGCTGCTCTTAAAGAGAAGGTGGGATTATTGGAAATGACAATCAGGAGACAAAAAGGGGATCTTGAGGAATCAGAACGTCGTATCAATATGGCTAAGGAAGAATCTGCAGAAGTGACAAAATTGGTCGAGTGTCTGAAGTCAGAGTTAGAAACAGTGAAGGAAGAAAAGACCCAAGCTTTAAATAATGAGAAGCTTGCAGCTTCCAGTGTTCAAACTCTTTTAGAAGAGAAAAACAAACTCATTAATGAGTTGGAAAATTCTCGGGATGAGGAAGAGAAGAGCAAGAAAGCAATGGAAAGCTTAGCTTCAGCCTTACACGAAGTTTCAGCAGAAGCTAGGGAGGCTAAGGAGAAGCTGTTACGCAGTGAAACAGAGCATGAAAATTATGAAACCCAGTTAGAGGATATAAGATTGGTCCTTAAGGCAACAAAAGAGAATTACGAAACCATGCTTGATGATGCAAAGAATGAGATTGATCTTCTTAAAAATACCATTGAAGAGTCCAAGAATGAATACCAGAATTCCAAAACTGAGTGGGAACAAAAAGAACTGCATCTAGTGGATTGTGTAAAAAAATCGGAAGAAGAAAACTCTTCTCTGGAAAAAGAAATTAATAGGCTGGTAACTTTGCTGAAACAATCTGAGGAAGAAGCTTCTGCATCTAAGGAGGAAGAAGCTCAGTTGAAGGAGAGCCTAAAGGAAGTTGAATCTGAGGTGATCTATCTGCAAGAAACTCTAAAGGAGGTCAAGACTGAGAGCATGAAACTGAAGGAGAGTTTGTTGGATAAAGAAACTGAAATGCAGAGTGTCATCCAAGAAAATGAGGAACTCCGAGCTAGGGAAGTTGCTTCACTTAAGAAAGTCGAGGAGTTGTCTAAGTTGTTAGAAGAAGCTACGATCAAAAAGCAAAGTGAGGAAAAAGGTGAGCTAACTGACAGTGAGAAAGACTATGATTTGCTGCCTAAGGCGGTTGAATTCTCTGAAGAGAATGGACATGGAAGTGAAGAGACGCCCAAGTTAGAGCTCTCATCAGAACAGCCCGAGGAGCCCAAAAAAGGGCATTCTCTGGAGGCCAGTGATGGCTCAAAAGATGAGGCTCTTCAAACAAATGGTGCCAAAGTGGAGAATGCGAACGGCAAAGTGAAGGAAGATGTGACAAAAGGAAAAGAGGATGATACGGTTGAAGTTGAATTCAAAATGTGGGAGAGCTGCAAAATTGAAAAGAAAGAATTTTCGCCAGAAAGAGAACCTGAGCAAGAATCTTTTGAGGAGGAAGCAGAGTCAAAGGTAGAGAGTAGTGAGAGTTTCGACTTAAATGGTTCAATAGAAAACGTCGATGATGGTGGAAACTCACCATCAAAGCAGCAGGAGCAGCAGCAACACAAAAAGAAGAAGCCATTACTCCGGAAATTCGGGAGCCTACTGAAGAAGAAGGGAAGTATCAACCAGAAGTAGATAACCAACAATCAGCCATGGCCTGACTTACAGCAGGCAGGTTTATCGGATAATATCTTGCAGCTGAATGTGTTTGCTTAATTTGTTTTGCTTCTAATGTTCTTAATAGGTTTAAAACTGAAGAGGCTTGTATCATGTTTAGTTTTTAATATTTTTTTTCCTCTTTTATAATTTTTAAATTTGAATCTCCATGTTGGATACTATCTTGTATGTGATGGAGATAATTCTTAATCTTTTTTTTGTTTTTGCTTGTTCTTCATATCTAAATTTCATGAAAAAGAATGTGGTCACTTAAGTTGTATTTCAATGTGCTTTCGTTATGGTTTACAAACAAACTAAATGTTATGCATTCATCATTCTAAAGTTCGTTTTACATGTGCATGATTATTAAGCTCTGTTTGGTTGGTGCTTTTGTTGTTTGCTATTTGTTTATTGTTTTTAGTGTTTTTTTTTTTTTTTGCTTCTCATTTTATTTTATTTTTTTTAAAAGAAAAAACAACAACAATAACAACAACAACAAAAGTATCAACCAAACATAGCCTAAGCTGTCTTTGGCATTAGAAAAAATTATGAGTTGTGGATTAATCTTGCCATTGCTGTTATCTAAATTGTTTCAGTTTCTATCCTTTCTCTTTTAATAAAACGAACAATAGTTTCGGGTGATAGAAACTCCTTCCTATTTCATGTGGGATAAGAAAATGTCTATTCTCTTTTTTATAACGAGAACTAAGGGCACGTTTGATTGGATGAAAAAAAAAGAGGTAAAAAAGTGAAAGGAAAATTAAAAATATTATTATTTTTCACATTTATTAACAAAAACAAAGCCCTTCAAATTAGAAAGAAAAGAGGAAAGAAAATAAAAGTCGTGTGTGTCATGTGAATATATTTACAGATTATTCATTATTTTTTTAATTTTATTTTTAATTTTAATTTTTTATGGGTATAATAGTAAAACAATATACTTTTTTACTCTTTTCCTCTTATTTTTAATCGTATCAAGCAATGAAAAGAAAAAAATTATTATTTTTTTTTACTTTTCAATTTTTCTTACTAAGCATACTAATAGAAAGAAAAAAAAAATATATTTTTTATTTTTTATTTTTTTTTTCATTTAATTTTTCATCTTTCTGAATTTCTTTAGGATTGATGTTGATATTAATTAAAGGATTTTTACTGGTCTAACTTTGGATGTGAATCAGATATGAAATCTTCCATAGTTCCATATATCATAGGGAAGAATGATATCAGAAGTAGAACAGCAAAATTTTGTTTTCTCCACTTATCAATTAGGGATGATAGCAGATGATGTTCGAAATATCCTAATCTGATTAATTTACATGATATCCATAAAAATGACCCCAAATATTGCTTGTTTTAAGGTAGCCAATTCAATTTAGAGTAATGATTGTTCCAAACCCTAATGAGCAAGCGTTCTTTATGTAAACAATGGATTCTGGTCATCCATGACTACCTTGACACAGAGGGTGTTGACATCATCATTATTGGTGCCTGTAACTAATGCAACATGAAGCCTCTTTTATAAAAGGTACCCCTGGTAAAAATTAGACTTTTTAACCAGCTACATCTTGTATGAAGAGAACATAATTTGAAGTGTCCAATGGTATTTGGTTTTATTTTCACTTTTTCCCATGATTTGGTTTTTCCCCTGCCCCTAGTCCCTACCCTACAAAAGAAGAAAATAAAAACTAAAGGAAGGGTCAAATAGTTTAGGGAAAAGCATGCCAAGCTTGAACCATTTAATTTAATTCTAGTTGGTGATACATTGTCAATGATAATTCAATTGCCTTCTTCTATAAGCAAACTGCTTTCTTTATTTGTTCACCAGTATTTGATTCCTATAAAAATGTTTTGTTTGAAGGGTAAAAAACTTGGCACTTAATTCATTCTTTTTTTCCTCACACAATCTTGGAATATTAAGTAATGATGCAGATCTGTGTGTTTTCTTTTAATGAAAAAGAAAAATCTTAAATAATTTTTTTCAATTTAATATAACTCAATAACCCAATGATACTTGCAACAAACGGTATTCTGCAAGTATATTGGCAATCAATCGAAATAAGTAATATGGGATAAAGAAAAATATCAAATGCTCTCTATTCCATAGTTTGATTTCATATTCATTACCAAGCTTTTGTCCAAACCTTTGAGTTTCCCATTATATAATAATAATAATCATAATAACATTTATATAAGGATTATAATGTAAGTTTTTAACGTTCGAAGAAGTAAAAGAAAAATAATAATAATAATAAATAGGATCTCAAACTCAAAAAGAGTTCGATGTAATAATATATTAGGTTTAAAAAATATTTTTTATTTTTAATTTTCTTTTTAGACTAAACTTGAAGTAGATATATTGCTCAGTCCATATAAAGCAAAACACTGTTGTATTGTATTTTATAATAATTGTGCCAAGTTTTCACCCAGCACCAAACTACTTGCATGTTTCACAGAAATTTCCTTCCCTATCTGGCTAGGTACCATTTACCTTAGAACCAGTAATTGTACAATAAAAAAACACGAAATAATTATAATAAAAAATAATTAAAATATAATAATAAATATAATAATATTAATATATTAAAATTTATTTTATTATTTAATATCTTAAATATAATCGCAACAATCTCCTTTTCCTTTTCTTAGTGGTTAAGACGTTAGCCTCGTCTGGTGATCAGCCCCTCACTGCTCTCCTAACACGGAAGCGCTATTTAATACGACGCCGTTTTTACTCCCACGTCACCCGCACGAAACAAAGTTAAAATCCCATTATTATTTTTTTTTCTTCAATAAATTCTCTCGCATTCTTCTTCCAATTCCGTCTTTATTTTCATTTTTGTTTAAATTTTCCGGTGACAAATTCTGAATTCCACCATGTGGGCGGAGATAATCTGCGGACTTATCGTTTACCGCTTGTTCCGGCGCTTCTTCTACGGCGATGACGACGTTTTGGAGGTCGGAACCTCTGATTCTAATGCTATTTTCTCTGTCGCCCGTAGGTACTACTTTTACAATTTCAACGTTTTCTATTTTCTTCCAATATGATTTTCTAATAAATTTTACGAAAGAAAGAGTAAAAACTTTCTTGATTTCAGTACAGCTTGTTACTGAGCTGAGCTTGATTGTGTAAACATTAGTAGATTGTTAAGGTTTGTTTGGTTTCCTGGAAAATTGAAATCTTGGAAAGATCTTTTCAATTGAAAAACGTGTAATTTAGGCTTCGTCTGTCTTTGCTTTTTTCAACTTTCTTTTGGATTTTGAAATTAAAAAGAATGCGTTTGAGAGTGAAGAATCAAAAACTAATTTTTAGATCTTTTGAATAGTGAAATTCATGATTTTACCGTTGTTTGGAGTGGTAACGATTTTTTGTTTTTTAATATGGGTTACGTTTTCAATCATATACTAGCAAAAATCAAGTAGCAAAAGCAACTGACAACCAAACATAGTCTCAGGTTATTTTGTTAGCTTATTTGCTTCTAAAAGTGACATTAATGTTAAACTTAAAACAGAATATTTCATAAGTTGATCTTTCCATCTATATTTCCTTTGATTTTCTAAGTGGCCGTAATCAAATTTCCCCACTTCTATATTAACTATTTCTTTTTTTGCATCGTCATTTTAGACTTGAAAAGCTTTATGGTGGAACGGTGTACGTGGGGCTTCGCATTCCGGATGCTGACAGTGGTTCTCGGCAGAATATCGATCTGGTTCTTGTTACTAAGGGGTAAGTATGATTGAGAATGGGATTTTTAGTAGATTGAGGGTCTTTTTCTTATTTTCATCTCCTTTTAATGTTAGCAAAGATAGGATTATATAATTACTGGATTTTTTTTATGTTAACTTTCTCTTGCTTTTTGATTTGACTTCTTGAAATTTTAATCCATCTGTGCAGAGAGGCTGCAGTTATTTCTGTCAAGAATCTAGCAGGGTTTGTTTCTATAAATGAGGATGGTAGCTGGACTTGTGAAGGCGGCAGTAGCCACCGGCCAGAGCGTCATCCTGATCCCGTAAGTCACCATGTTCAAATGTCTGCTTCTTCAGCAACTCTATTTATATTGCTTTTTGCATGTTTATTGTAAGGAAGGTGCCTGTTAGTTGCCGTAAAAGCTTTGCTAGATGGGTTGTATTCTCAGTGTCATGATGCATATTAAATGCATTAATTTACTGATTTCCCACGCTTCTCCATGTTCCCAAGCATTTTTATTGACAAGCACCTTCAAAAATGATTGTGATTGCTTGATTTTCTACGAGTATTTAGGGGTTGGGACCCGGGGGGGGGGGGGAATGTCTACTTAGCAAGTTGGCTTTTGGCAATTATGAATTTGTACATGCAATCTTTTAGACTCAAGCAAAGCCTTAGGATGAATGTAGAACTTTTCTACTACCAGTGATGAGAAAAAAAAAATTCAAACTCTTTTTTATTTTGGCTGAAAGAAAGCGTTCTAACTTAGAGAGCAGTGAAGATGATTATAAAATATCTATGGTTTTAGGTTGCAGAGGCTAAAAAACAAGCTTCAGTCCTTGAATCATATCTTGAACAAAGGGGAGTTGCTTTACCCGAAGAATATTTTTCTTACAAAGTTGTAATTCCCAATCCAAAATTCTGGTGTGTATTGAAAAATTTTATTTCCTTAAAAAAAAAAAATTCCTTATTAAGACTATGTACTGAATAGATTTCACTTGCAGTACCTTCTATAACAATTTTCCATCTGAGGTTGTCACTTATGATAAATGGGTGCAATTAAAACCAGAAGCAAAAAGTATGTTTTCTGGATGGATTAAGGGTGCCTTTCGTGGTGGGAAGAAGGAGATGCAGGAATCTTTCCATCAGCAACTTAACTTTATTCTCAGCACAGCCCCCATGTGGGACAGGTTTGTTACTAAATGTGCCAATAACTTGGATTTTAACTTTGTTGATATAGGATTATATTTTTTTATGCATATCATGTCTTTTTTGGCCAATAATTTTTATAATATATCCCACTATATGATACTGAAATTCTGTTACATAATTTCACTTTGTTTTCTCTTCTTTTCTCTGAACTAATTGCAAGATTCTCTATCTGTCAGACACTTGTAAATAAAATGATACTGCAAATAATATCTAACACAAGAAATTTTGAATTAAGCATAGGCCTTAAGTAGGAATGAAGTGGTTCCTATTTTGCAGTCGTATAGAAAGATGAACTTTTCTTATACAAATAGACTTCGTGATTCTTTCTTTGCACGTTATATTCTCATCATCGGCAACTTTAGCTTGAGAAAACTTGATTTCTCCATGATTTCTGCAGGCTGGAGCTTAAAGATAACAAATATGTTCTTGGAGAATTTCTGGAATTTAAAGGGAAGCAGGAGGATACCCTCGCTTTGAGAAATATCAAGAGATCAAAAGTCAGTCGCCTTATCATCCAGAAGACTAGCATGTTTGGATTTGGTAATCCCCATAATTTTATTGTAATCTGCTTTTTTTTTTTTAGTCTTGTTTGCTTCTTTTAAAATATGTTTTTTTTTTTTTTGGATTCTAAAATCTTAAAGATTCTCCCATAAAGTGATTTGTAGTGATAACCTGGGAATATATGATAAGTTTCATTTCTAGCCATGCATTAGAGGGCTTAATATCAAACTAATTGTTACATTTGGGTATTGTAGTAACAATACCTGATGTTTGTCATTCTGATATAAAAGCCTACAATGAAAAACTTCTTTAGCCAACAATGAAAAACCTTACGAATAATACTGTTGAAATTATTGATGGATGGGGCAGGTTAATTTAAGGGAAGTCCTTAAGCAAAGGCTTCATTCT
>JBBYHL010000009.1:8140383-8153762 GCA_038381835.1 Adansonia madagascariensis
CAATTCCATTCTTATTGCTGTAGAAGGGACAAATGAGGCATGATAGAATCTTTATTATTATTATTATTATTATTATTTTTGTTTGGCATCAGCTTTGGTATATGCTATCTAAGACATTAGCTGAGGAGGCTGCTTGGAAGTTTGCAAAAGAGAATGGCATTGAAATGGTTACAATTAACCCAGGGTTGGTGATTGGACCTAACTTACAGCCAACTGTCAATGCAAGCGTGGAGACAATATTGAAACTTATTAATGGTACTCTCCATCTAGCTTTACCGGACAGGATATTATTCATTTAAACAACTATTGCTAATAAATTGACCTTAGAAGAGAATATTTGCATTTGGAATTAAGATTTTATTTCTCTTGCTTACATTTTTGCTTTTGCTTATTTCTTGTTTTATGCCAAAAATAAAAGTATTAAACATCACTGTAAGGCCAAGTATGAGCATAAATAAAGTAAAAAATAAATTGCAAAAGGAGCTGTTTTTATATAAATAAATAAATATATATATAAAAATATATTCTTATATATGTCTGCAATGTTTTAAATCTAAGAGGAATTTCTAGAGCTTGAACAAGAAGATTGTGGATCATTTCATGCTGGTGATGCTTATAGAATGAACTAAGCATGCTATTTAGAAGTACCAGTACCTCACAGAGTGTATGTCATATCATGAGAAGACGTGAAGGGTTATTGACTTACCGTTTTTTAAATCTTTAAAGTATGGAGGTGCTCTGGATGAAACTTTTGAGGAAGAGGTGGTAAATAGCAAACAATTTACTGTGCCGGCCAAATTTGTGTAAATTAGATTTCAAGCTGTCTGAGCAACAGTAATCTAACTGGCTACATTCTCTTGTACAAACTTTCTTTAATTAATGGTATGGGAAATGCTTTCTTGTCAGCATGGTTGTCATTGTCATTTTTTGCCATAACTAAAATTCCATGTCTTTTTGCTCGAGTCTCTAATATTTTGTGTGTTCAGACAGGGTAAAGAAGAAGACTTTAAGAAAGAAAAAGAAACATATTTTGAATAATTTTTCTTATTGAGTAGTTTCTTTCAAATATAAAGTAATCTGTTCAAATACATTTCATAGATTACACTTAACTGAATCTCTAAAATTCTTCTGTTTCTGCTGGCCAGCCTGCCTAATTTTTCCACCTGAACATTGCAGGGGCTGAAACATTTCCCAATACAACTTTTAGATTGGTAGATGTTAGAGATGTTGCCAATGCACATATATTAGCATTTGAGAATTCTTCAGCTTGTGGAAGATACCTTTTAGTTGAGAAAGCCGTGCACTGTTCAGAAGTTGTGCAGGTTTTGCGCAAGCTTTACCCTGCTCTTAGACTTCCTGAAAAGTAAGTCCCAAGGATATAATTTATTGCATGTAAACTTCAAATCTTTGGCAGGAGCAGCCAAGTTTCAATTAAGTATCAGCACTGCCTATTGCTCGTCATAATCTGTGTTTTTTTATTTATTTTTGTTTTATGGATTACATTGCCATCCAATTTGTTTAAAAAGTGGGGAAAAAGGTTCTTAAATGAGGACATAATAGATAATCCTATTCATTTTGGCTCAATATGAAAATTTCAAACTTTTTCTTTCCCAATTTTCTGTTTTTAGAGAGACCAATCTCAGTTATAAATAGAATTTAGTTTGTAGACACTGTTATACGATTTATTTCTTATCAATAAGCCCCGTTTTGGGATTGGGGAGGAGGATTGTTTTTCAATTCTAGCCCGGGGTTTATGTATTATTAACAGGAGCTAGTAACTTTTGCAGATGTGCCGACGAGAAGCTGGCTGTGCCTATCTTTCAGGTGTCCAAAGAGAAAGCCAAAAGTTTAGGTGTTAACTTTACCCCTATAGAGGTGAGTTTAAAGGATACAGTTGAAAGCTTGAAGGAGAAGAAATTCTTCAGTGGCTGAATCGTGGTAGGTGTCATCTAGTCCAGCAAGTTACTAACTGGGGACTTCCCTGTTAGGCATTAGTTTGTCATTCCGAATGCCATGTCTGTTGTGTTGGCTGCTTGGAAACTTATTACCTTAAATAAAAGTTAATAAGCATTTGGAACTTGAACACATGATATTTGGAGAAACTTTAAACTCTGAAAAGAAAGTTGCGCGGTTCGGTACTTTATTGAACTTTAATTAAAATTAAACAAATGATTTGGTACAAAAGGTCTTACTGTGTAAGGTAGAATGTTTCCCATTCGACTTATTCCATGCATTATATTCATAGATGACCTGCTGAAAACAGAACCGTAGGTTGCACTTGATGGTGCAAGTGAAAAACTTCACCTTTTCTTTTAAGGCAGACATACTTCATGTAAGATATCTGATAATATTAGATACGATTACATAAATATGACATGAATAATATATTTAAAACATTATATGGTATGAATACATATCACAAAATCTATATAATGCGAATTATTAACATATGAAAATTTATATAAATATGAAAATTTTAAACATAATTATGATTTAGTAAAATATACGAATATGATATGAATATATGGATCGTTAGATTTAGGTATGTTGAAGCTGTCATTGATGGATGCTTTAGTGTTTTACATGCTGCTGCTCTTTTTTAACTCAATTTCAAGGATCCAGAAGTTAATCTTCTTTTTAGCACCTTATTGCATTCCCAGGAGGTACTTTGAATTAGGATCCTTCATTTCACTATTTTGGTAGGCGCCGACCAGGTTATTCAAACAATTTACACACTATCCAAACCCAGTCAGAACCTACCATGGAAATCAACTTCATTCACAGCCAGATATTTCAAAGAAATGCGGCTCAGTTAACCACCCATTCAAGACAATTTATCTAAGCTTAAGCTCCAAAACTTATATAGACATCATGAAGCTGCAAGCCAGAAAGATTGTCAAGACTTGGTGGAGTAACTCCATTACGTCCAGCTCTTTGAAGGTGTCTATACTTGAATCAAAGTATTCCAAGTACTTGAGTTTTAGTAATGCAGGACTAATAACCCCAGCCAAGTTCCAAAAGCCATACCTGCCTGATGATTCAGAACTTATGGGGCAAAGTTTGCGAGGATCAATCATGACGGCGTCACTTTCATTGTTGCAACCGATTGCTTGCCACTGACAGCAGTTGCTTCCTTTCCATGATCCATATGAGGGCCTGCTTTCGGGATCACTGAGCTCATTTCTGAAGTCGAAAAGAGCTTCGGGGTCCAATCCAGAGCCATTACATGCAGTTTCAGTTGTTATGGTACATAAAACTGCCAACATAAGGCCAAGAGCCCTGGATTTCTCCATTTCCAATACAAGTAACAATTGTTACTGAAATCGAGCTATGAGCATATGATAGGAAAACCACCAGCTCTTCAATATATGGTCTGCACTAAAGATATATTAAAATATACATATTTTAGGAGAGGTGTTAAAACTTGACAATGAAGAAATAATATTTATTAATTTAGAGCAGGGAATTTTCGAACACTGAAAACACCGCTGGCAGTCAAAAGGCTATTGATCTATTAAAAAGAAACTTGATGCAGCAACATGTTTAAAGATGTACCTGTCAAGAAAGTTTTAATAATTAAAAATAGTTTTTGTTTGGTAAACAACTTGGGTCATACGCCAGAAATCAGAAGCCAAGTTCCAAGATCAGGTGCATATGCTAATGGCGGATGAGCACAGCGTTGAGTCCAAAGTTGACAAACAAAATATTGTACCACTTTTGAGTTTTTTGACTTAAAATAGAATGCATAGACGCTTGAATCATATGCCCACTCATCCAAACACATTTATCTTCAATCGAACTCCCAAGAGGATGCAGAATTCCCTCGTTTAAGTAATCTATTGTCAGGCTTGAAAAGTTTATCCACACCATTGTTCTAAATCGCATTCGCGTATTTAGTCACAGATTTCATTGTGAATGTGATTGCGATGTTGCTGGATGCCAGTGTCATGGATGTCACGTGACATATCGTGGTTGTTGCAGATGTGAATTTGATAATTTTTTAAGAAATTTAGTTAGTGTCGCAGATATTATGTAATGAATACAATGCATAAATCATAATTCCAGTTTTATTGTCCAGATTCGAGTGCATGTTAATGCGGATTTGTGATATATTAAACTTTGCTTTGTTTTTTCTTACATGTTGTACATTGTATTCACATTCGAATATTTGTTGAAAAAAAGTATCGGATACTACTATTTTAAAGAAGATGAAGAGTCCAAGTAACTCGAGCATTCTGCATTAATTTCAATTATTTTTTTAAAAAATTTTATATATTAGAGATTCATACCTTATATCCATATATTTTAAAATGTGCTGAACACAATTATCAAACATGATTATTTTAAAGAAATTGAACATTATCTTGTTTAAAAATATGTAATTAATTAATATTTGAAGGTGCTTGTTTCACCACCTATGTGTCGTGTTTGCCATTCTTGCAATAACTAATATAGCATGCAGCTTACTCTTTATTATTTTTTGAGCGAGATAACGAGTGGAGAGCTCCTTTTAAAAAGTGTAGTTTAAACCGGGATTTAAATTGTAGTCATTGAAGTGTTTTTTTATTACGTCATATGTGACTGCATACATAACAAATGTATAACTATAATTTGCAATGAATATCAATAGCAAAAAAAGTTTAAACCGAAAAATAATTGCAATTGGTGTTTGAATCCCTATTTTAAATAAAGAAAGATTAGAAAGGAAATTTAACATATGACACAACTTTCTTTATCTAGGCAGCTTCTTGCAAACTGCAAGCATAAAGTAATAATCAAGGCCAAAACACATTATCTAACCTAATTCTTCCTCTTTAACAAACCCTTTATGCAGTGGCTGGAAATTTTCCAAATAAAACTCCTTTATTGATGGATGTTAGAGATGTGGCAAATGCACGTATACTGGCATTTGAGAATCCTTCAGCTTGTGGAAGATACCGTTTAACTGGGAACTTCTGAGGTTGTGCAGATTTTAGAGAAGCGTTACCCTACTCTTAATCTTCCAAAGAAGTAGGTCCCTAATGCACAAATACTTTATATTACTTCTAGTTGTTGACAGAAGCAACAAGTTTTCTTTGTATATCTCCTCTTCATATTTTACTGAATAGTTTGTACGTATAATTTATGTTACCGGCCATGACTTGAGATAAGTGTCGGATATAAATACAATTTTTACATAGGTACGATCAATTTGTTTTTAAGTTTTTTTACATATATTTGAAGAATCATACATCGTATTTATATTCGAATATAGATAATTTAGAAAATATAAATAAAAAAAATCTTGGTAGTATAGCTTATAGTACCTTGTTATTTATTTCCATATATATATATATATATTTGGATACCATTGCCTTCAATAAAAGCATTTTCCCTTTCACAATAATCATGATGCTGCATTTAAAGATATTTGCGAATTGAGATCTCAAATGATGATGCCCATTTCGGCTCAAACTTGTTGCTAGCTGCTTTTAAAGCCCAAAAAATATTTAACATTTGATTTGCCAATTAGCAAATTCCATTATCTTTTTGTAGAGGGTTTTTTTGATATATTTGGCTTTGTTTTGCGTAACTTAACATGTGGAGAATTTTTCTCAACTTCACATCAAGGAGAGTATCTCTCAACTCGATACTTAAGAGTTCTGTTCAATCCTTTTTGAAAGCATTAAAGCTGTGGTCTATGTATAATTCTCAGCCAAAAGTGAGCGATACAGCCGCAGCTGAAATAAACTTAGTAATATATAGCCGAAATAAAGTTGCGGCTATCCGTAATCTTCAATTTATAAAAAGTAATTCTCAACTTAGTACCAAAGGAAATCACTTAATAGCAAGTATAAGAATAAAGTGGCCAAAAATTGAATGATAAAGCTGCGGCCAAAGAGTGATACTCAATTTCATATTAAGGAGATGACTTCTCAGCCTAAAAAGAAACAAATCAAATTCCAATATGTAAATAAAGCGGCCAAAGAATGAGTGATATAGTTAAGGCCAAAGGGTGATATTCAGTTTCTTACTAGGAAGATGAGTTCTCAACCTAGAAAGAAGGAAATCAAACTACAATTTTTATATAAAGTTACAGCCAAAGAATGAGCAATATAGCTACAGCCAAAGAGTGATACTCAATTTCTTACTAGGGAGATGAGTTCTCAACCTTGAAAGAAAGAGATCAAACTCTAATACTTATAAAGGAGATAGTTTTTTCTTAATTTAGTACCAATGAGATTAATTGAATACAAAGCATGAATTATAGCGAATAGAAGTAAAGTCAACATGGTGGTCAATTCCATGGATTTCTCAGCTTAATGTTTTAATTTGATTAAGAAACCTTTGTTTCATGTATGAATAAAGATACAAAAATTTCAACTTGGTTTAACATAAGTGTCTATTTTTTTTCTAAATAATTTCCTTGTGGTTTAAAATGCTCTTAAAGTTGTTTTGGAGTAGGTGTCTTTTCTTGCATCTCTTCTCTGTTTACTTCTACTTGGAAGCAAGATGATTGTTCATCTTGAGACTTCAGTGAAATAAGGGCAGAAGAAGGTGTTTCTTCAAACCTCGTATCCCATCATAAATAGTAGATAGTTTTCCAGCTCTTCGCATATGGGAACTCATATCAGTATTCTGCCTACCTTCCTTCATTGCATCATTTTTAAAAGTATTTCCACATTTTCTTTTTCGACCCTGACGTTTTCTTTTCTTTTCACCATTCTTATTTTTCATTCTAGAAAGCTCTTTCTATTTTGGAAATGGAACGTCAATAGGTTTAACTATAGCTGCTTCTTTACTTTTTGCTGGATCTTCAAAAAAAGATGTCTCTTTATAATTCACTTCATTATGCTCAAATGGTGCTTTAGTTGCTAGAATGAAGACTTTTTCCCCTTCCAATGGCCTTTGATACACTAATGACGCAATGAAGGAATTATATTATGAATGTGTAGGAACTTTTTTCCTATGAGAAAGTGATAAGCCATATTCGCATCAATAACATGCAAGCAAATTTAATCTTGAATTGGCCCCATTTTGAAATTCATTATCACTTGTCCCAACGTCACAATTTCTTTATTATCGAAGGAAGAAATAGTCATGGACATTGATATTTAGAGCCTTCAAAGTAGACAAAGGCATGAAATTCACAGAAGATCATCATCAATGAATATTCTTCTGATATAGTATCAATTAATAGTCTTATCAATATAAAGTGGTTTCTTGCGATGAGAATGATAGGTGCAAATATTAGCCTCAGTGAAAACTATGGCATTCTCTTATCCACTTCTGATCTTTCCCATAAGCTTTACCATCAAATTACATTCTTCATAATGTTCTCCTGTTATCTAAACAAGTCCAATAGCTTCTTCTTTCCTTGATTCTTCTGTAAATCCATGCTGATCAATCAGTGAATCAGCAATGGAAGATGTAACCATGAAATTTGCTTGTGTATCTTCAGATTGAATAGTGAAGGGATAAGGATCATCATAGTCAGCATGGGTAATTGCATTCACATGCCCTTAAGGATTCTGATGAGCTGGGAGTGGATTGTTCTGGACCCTATTGTTCCCAATCAACACTTATCTCTTCGATGAAATATCCTTCGAAGATTTCTATATTCAGAAAGAGGATGGCCAACTTCTAAGTGATAATCACAATACCTTAGGTTAGATTTTTCTTCTGCTATTAATGGTCGCGGAACATAAAGTAGGTTAACATTCCCATCTTTGATCCATTCTTGAAGAAGAGCTTTCACTCTATCTACTATAATTGGGAATAGAAGAGCATCAGCATCATTATTTTGTCCTCTTTTAAGATTATATCTTCTGGGACACATGTTACGTTGAAGAAGGCCTCTTCTTTCACTACTTACCCATTGAATTACATTCACTATAGGAGTATTTCTTCTAGTGACGATTGATTCCTCTTTGCCTAAGAACTATATTATTAGTTCTTCTTCTAGTGAAACTTGTTTATGGGCTGGGCATTGGTTTTCTATAAACCATGCTGAACTTAACTCAACTTTTGGGACTTGAAAGCTTGAAAATTTAAAAATTATATTAAAATTTAAAATTTCAAAACATATTTTAAAAAATTATATTATAATTATATGTAATTTTTATTTTTATTAATTACATAATATTTAAGGTCAAGACAAATTCGAGTTTGAAAAACTTTTACTCATGATTGAACCTGGGTGAATAACTGAACTTATTGAGTTAATTTATTTTAATATTGAAATAAATTAAAATTAACAATTGCAGCCAAGTTTTAAGAATAGAAAGTTACATCATTTTACCTTTAAAAATATTTGTTTTAATGATTTTTAGTAACACTTATAATTAATAAATAAATCATTACGTCAATTGATAGTTACATTGAAAACAATTGTGGCTAGAGATGGCAAAATGAACCCGAATTTAAAAGCTCATATGAAAAAATCTGAGCCAAAACTTAAAACGAATCTGATTTGATCAAAAAGTCAATGGCCTGAACCTAAAAATACTTAAACCTAAAATGGCCCGAACCCGAAATGGCCTAAACATAAAATGACTGGAAGCCGAAAGAACCCAAACCTAAGCCTGACCTAATCCTGAACCCAAACTTAATACTAAAAACAAAAATAATTAAATTATAATTAAATAATTTTTTTATAAAGCAATAATTTTAATCATCATTTATTTTAATATTCTTTTAATAATTTAATTAAATATTAAAAATTAATTTATATTTTATATAAAATTAAACTTACTCATGGATCGGGCTGAGTCGCAGTTCGAATTTTTAAAATCACAAGCCTAGGCTCTTATTTAACATGCTTAGACCCATCCGTTTAAGCCAGAATTACTATTTATCACATTAAAAATACTTTTTATTAATATTTATATATTTTATAACAAAATTTAAATAAAATATATATTATTTTAATTTAAAATTACTATTTCCAGCCGAGCTAGGCTAGTCTAAAATAAATATATAAGAACTTAGGCTCAGGCCCAATTGGGCTGGGAGGGTAACTCGATTCTTGAGCAGGTCTATATATGATAAAATAATAATTTATCAAAAAGTAAATCATATCATGATCTTTAAAAATATTATCAATAAAGTATGTCATCCATTTATCATATTTTTTTAATTTAATTAGTTAAACTTATTAGATATTTAGAGTTTATATATGTTAGTATTAAAATTTTAAATACTACTTTGATGATGATGATGATGATAATGATGATGATGATGATGATTATTATTATTATTATTATTATTTCAAGTAATGAAATTAGAGTTTGATAATAGTACAACAAATAATAAGGTAAATTAAAAATATATGAAAGCCACAATAGATAATACTCTATCGAATAAAAAAAATCACATGTTAGACCAGCAGCTAGACTTGCCCATGGGTCGGATAGCTCGCCTAACCCAATAAGCCTCGCAAGATCAGCCCAGTAAGCCCGCTTGCCTAAACTTGAAAGCCAGTCCGATATTTAAAAGGGTATGGACAAATATATTAGGCTCGAAAAATGGACTTAGGAAAAAAAGTAGGCCCGATTTAATAATTAGGCTGAGCCTTGGCTCCAACTTCCAAGGTCGAGCCCGATCCATTTTACTATTACATAATATATATTAATTTTATATTGTATATTTTATATATTATGTAATTTTTATCATATAAAAGTACATATATGTATTATTATAGTATAAACGTTAAAAACTAATTTAAATTATTTATATTTTTAAACTTTGTAAAAGAAAAATATTAAATTAATAAATATTAAATTTTTAAAAATAAATTATAAAAATATAATATGGGCAGATCTAAACGAGCTTGGACTATTCATTTACCAAGATGTGCGGACTTGGGTAAAATTAGTGGCCTATATTGGCTGGGTTGGGCAAGTTGACTTAGCAAGATTTGACACGATTATATGAATATGACACGTATAAAATTATAAAAACAGTAGACTACACGACATGAATATATTTTCAAAATCTATATAATATGAATTATTAATGTGTCAAAATTAATATAAATATAAAATATCTTAAACACAATTATGATATGACAAAATATACGAATATAACATGAAAACACAAATTGTCAGGCTTAAGCATGTTTAATGTTAATATCATGCTTTGGCCCTGCCCGAACCCCACTTAGAGCATCCCTAGGTACAGATGTTGCTTGATAATATATATACTAATTTTTAAGTTTTTTTGTTTTTATTATGTTGTCCTTATATTCTCTTCTACTATATATCTAGTCTAAGTCTAACATATGATTTTTTTAATTTTTTAATATGATATTATCTCTTATGGCTTTTATATATTTTTTAATTTATCTTATTACTTTGTTTTATTATTATTTGAATATAATTATCATTACTTTAAATAACAATAATATAATAAAAATAATATTCAAAGAAGCACTTAAATTTCACTAGTAAAATATATAGACTTTTAATATTTAATGAGTTTAACAAATTAAATTAAAAAAAAAAAGATGATGAATGGATAGTATATCCCATTGACTATGTTCTTAAAACTCATAATATAATCTACTTTTTTAATAACTTATTATTTTATCATATGTAAGATATAAATTAAATTTTTAATATTTAATAAAATTATTAAAAGAATATTAAAATAAAATTTACCATTAAAATTTTTACTTTATAAAAAATTTTGAATCACAATTTTATTTTTATTTTAATATTAAATTCAAGTTTAAGTTCAAGTCAATCTCTAATTCGAATTTTTTCAAGTACAAATTATTCTAATTCAAATCATTTCAAATTTAAATTTTTAATACCTTAATTAAATTAAATTTAATTTAAATTTTTTAAATAAAATTTTAAATTCGATTAAATCACCTCTAATTATTTAATTCAAAGTACAAATCTTTGCCTAACGATACTTTTGGACCAGCTGTTACGTCATTTCATCAGTATTCAAGACCTGATCTGTACTAGAAGCTGCAGGCAAATGGGTCACCTCTGTTTTTTTTATAGGTCAACACGTACTCCGAAATACTATAAAATTTAAAATAAATAAAAATAAATAATTAATAATTAAAAAATTATTTTAAATATTTTAAAATAATTTTATAATTATTACTGTATTTTTAAAAAATTTAAAATGATATTTATTTTTAATATTATTTAATTGTAATAAAATTAATTTCAATAATATTACATTTAAAATAAAAATATTTTTATTATTTTTTTACTTTATTAAAAAATATTTTTTTATTGATTGGACGCTTAGAATATGTGTCATCCATTCAATTCCCAGTCCCTTCGGGCCCAAAAATGGTAAACTTCATACCAAACGAAGCTGGGTCTTTCCTATTCGTTAGTGACACATATGTGGTTGGAAATGATTATTTTGTTGTAAAATTATTATCTTATAAAAATATTATATATTTATGACAAAATCAATATTGTCTATTTTCGTATGGTTATATCTATTAATTTTAATTAATTTAATAAAATTTTATTACATTATCGATTTAATTTTAATTATCAACGGAGAAAAGTTTGCTTTATTAAAGACTTAAAAGTTTGAAAAGCAATTAAAAATAGTAAATATTTATTAATTTAATAATAAAAATAAAATAATTAATTTAATAGATTATTAAGAACATCTATGTCGTGCACTATTTACTTTTTTGAAATTGGTATTCTTATACGTAGTATCAATGGATAGATTTGATCTAAGCCAATTATTTAATATAAAATATTTTGTTTTTGTTTATTTAAACATATTTTATTACGTAATATTTGGTTAGAAATAAAAATAAAAAATAAGAAAAGTGATCACTAACAATTAAAACAATATGCATCATATTATTATTGATTGGATGGTACAGTGTGCATAGCACAATTCATTTCTATTACACATGTAGAATATAGAACACCATTTTTATTATGAGAATTAAAAAGGGGGTTTTCATGGCAGCTAAACCACTGACGGATTAATGATCAACCTTTTATAAGCGAAACAATGACATTGACAAACTCAGTCTTCTCCTTGGACATGCGATCAGCGAGGATTTCTTGGTACCTTCGGAACACCTCATCGACGATCGCTTCACCAAAGTGGCTGGCGAGCAGTGGCTCAGCCACTGCTCTCATGCACTTGGCAACGTTGTACCCACCATCCTTGAATCCATCAGACAAGTCGGTTTCGTTCTGATATGCGTTCCAATTCACTTCTGTTACTTCCAATCGATCGATGGTGAAGGATCCTTCCTCCAGAACCTCAGATTTAACCTCAGCTGGAGATGGTGTGTACTGGGGGATGTTGAAGGAGTTCAGTTTCTCTTCTTCTATCAGTCCCTGAATTTGTTCATCATTTCATTATAATTCAATGACTAGTAAGTTATATATCAGCTTTATGCAAATTAAACCTTTAACAAAGTAATTAATATTTTAATTCTTTAGGAAATTAATAAAAGAAGCTCCCTTGAGCAGTAATAAATCCAATGTGAAAAGGAAAGATTAGACCAAAATTGATTCCAACTGTATGGGCCAGTCACTATAAGAATCTCGAAAATGACATATAAACCAGCCGAAATTAAGCACAGGTATCTAACATGGCTAGAATCTATAGATAATGGCCTCGGAGTCCAACTTCTATATTTCTATATCAAACCGCCAAAGCATAGATACCAAAAATGGATTTCTCCATACTTTAATTCAGTTAATTTAATAATTTTTAAAAGATGACATTAACAAATTTAAGTTTACATTCCGTCATTTATAATTTTATTTTGATTTTTTTCAAATAAAATTATTAATTTGTCGATGTAAACAGTGTACCTCGAAGACCATGTCGTTGAGAGCCATGGCCAAAAGCTCCCAGATGTAACAGCACTCTTTGCTTGAAGGATCATCACTTCTTCTCCCTAAAAATGTCAAAACCATACGCCCACCGTCCACCAGTTCCTCTGATCTACACTTCAGAAACAATGAAAAATCTTGTTGGAATTGCTCATAATATGCCTTAAGCACGTTTGGTGGACTTGTGCTAGCCATGTATATGTTCCTTTTATTACTTTCCAGCCCTTCAGGAACCTGAATCCAAATAGTTCGCTCATAAATTACGAACTTTTTCATTCTAAAATGATTACAGATATATATATATATATATATATGCTATATTTTTCATTAAATACTAAACCTGAGAGAGCCACTGAAGACTATAGGAAGAGTGTATAAAATGCAGAGCCGTGCTCCCGAAAAGCCTGCCGTAGAATGAACCAGGCACTCCAGTGAAAAAACATGGTCCGCAACCGGTTCCCAGTTGTTTCATCAATTTGTTTTGGAAGCTGGACAAGGACCTGAAAATCGTGTTGAAGTCATTCCCAGGAAGATCATTCAGAAACACTTGAT
>JBBYHL010000009.1:8195086-8205283 GCA_038381835.1 Adansonia madagascariensis
CATATTAAATTTGGCCTCGTAAATGGCCATTAACCACAATTTATAAAACCAATTTCCAACGTTCTTCAGTGTCTTTATTCAAACCAATTGGTGATTTCACCCCAAAACCTGCTTTTAAGTCCAGAAGAAGTTGAAAGCAAAAGAAGAGAATTTATAGGTTTTTATGATACCGCTTGATGATGAAGAGGAATCTTTCAAGGAAAGCCTTATGGCACCTAGGCTGGCACTGCCTTTCAAAGAAAAGCCGTGAGAAATTGACTAGGTGCTTTCAGCTCTGGACCCTCCCAATTGTTGTTATTGTTGGGCCAGATGGAAAACCTCTCCACTCCAACGCTGCTGAAGCTATTGAAGAACACAGGATTTAGGCCTCCATCCCTTCACCCTAGAAAAAATTATGCAGCGTGCAGAAATAGAGAAAGCTGAAGGGGCAGCACAAAATCTGCAGCCATTTCTGACTTTAGGAGATTGAGATTTTGTCGTCAGGAAAGATGGGACTAAGGTAAAATATTTTTATACGTAAAACGTAATTTTTCTATGCTATACACTTTATAATTTATCTGTTCATTTTTACTATTTGGGTGTATGGAAATAAAAATAAATTTTTAAGTACAATTTATTACATTAAAATAAACTTAACTAAATTCAAAAATCATTTGTACATGATCAGCAAACACCATACAGGATGAAGTTTGAGATCTTTGCAATCATGGTTGTATATGACCATCTCATATATGACTCTTTTATAAATATTAATTAATTTTATAATAGATTAATCTATTTTATGCTATGTATCTTATAGCACATTTAAACTCATGCATAATTAAAATTTAAAATATATTAATATATTATTATTCAAGTTTAAAAAAAATTAATCATGTCCCTTTTGTAACTTCTGATTTTAATGAAGGGGAAACATTTTATACATTTTAATAATAATTGTAACATTTCAATATTTTTTTAAAATTTTTTAAATAGTACTTTAAATATTTTATTTAAAAAATGCTTTATATACTTTATAAAGATTTTATAATAAATGCTTTTTGAATAAAAATATTACTGTTTTAAGGGTATAAATATTAAACTAAATAATATTTTAAAAATTTTAAAACATTAATATAACTAATGTTTAATCATAAATAGTGTTATTTTAATAATTTAATATTAATATAATATGTTTGTATTAAATAATATTATTTATTACTACTTGAAAAAAGTATAAATAATATTCCAATAATAATTATACTAATAGAAATATTACTTTAATAATAATTATCTTTATAAAAATAATATTTTATTAATATTTTAATATTTATGTTAATATTAATATTTGAAAGAGTAAAAATAATATTTTAATAATAACTATATTAATAGGAAACAAATTTTAATGATTGTTATATTAATATAAATAATAATTTTTTAAAAAAATTACTAACATAAAAAATATTGTTTAAAAATTTTATTAATAAAAATTATATTTTAAATATCATTATAATTAATTTTTAAATAATAAATAGTATTATTTTAAGTATATAATATTAATATAACATTTTACAATTTAAAATGTTAATATTAATTAATATTTTAATAATAAATAATTTTTAGCATGTTAATATGCATGTCAATATTGCTATTTGAAAAAAAATAATTTTTTTAGAAAATAACCAAATAACAATAAACATCTTTTATTAAATTATCCAAACACCAAAAGAACTTCTACTTCTCTTAAAAATTTTCAGATTTTTCAAAAAAAAAAAAAAATTGGGATGCCAATTTTTACTAAACAAATTTATCTTATTGCAACGTATTTATTTAATAATTATGTAAAATTACTATTAACCTGGAACAAGTTTTTAGATATAATTATATTTTCATCATCATCTATATATGAACATGTCATGAGATTTTCAAATTTTACAAACAAATTTATAACTTTTTTCCTAAATCTATACTATTAAAAAATCTTTAACTGAGTTTTGTGTCATACGTAAAGTAGTCAATACTTTATTAATGCTTATTGTACCGGTCTATACATACTAATCTTAAGGCAAAAAATTATTGGTTTTGATTTCTATACTGATTAATATCGATCAAACCGACCTGTACCAGTTCATAACAGTATGTACAAATTAATATCGGTTTGTAGTAGTTCGTATAGGTTGGTACAATATTTTGATTTTTAATTTTTTTTTAAAAAAAATTCACTTATTTGATTTCTTAAAATCAATTGCAAATGTTTATATATGTTCATCATTTTATTTTTTTTGTAATTACATTTAAAATAAAATATGTTTATTAAATTAAGCTATTAACCTAATTAATAATAATTTATTACATTTTCAAAATATTTTTATATTTATTTGATGTTTAGAAATTTTGGATAATGATTATTATATAATTTTAAAATTTATATAAATATATATTTGTAAATAAGATATATTTGCACCTATATATAATATATATTTATTACGGAACTTGAAATGAACTATACACATATATATATGTAAAATATTTGAAAAATATTAATAAACTTGAAATAATACTCCAAAACATATTGGTATCGATAAGTACCATTCAAAAATAATATACTTACCAATATGTTACTGACTACTTCAATTATGAATTAACTAACACTAACTCAGTTGATTAAGAAAAAAATCAAATTTTTATAAATCAAATAATTTACAAAAGTATATATTAAATTATGATATACTCACATTATGAGTGAAAAAAATAAAAAATAAAAATAATATTTTTTTAAAAAAATTAGCTACACTCTTAACAAACTTCAAACTACCATGCTTTTAGGTCTCCTAAAAAATTTACCCTTTTCTTAAAGTATATATTAAATTATGATATACTCACATTCTGAGTGAACAAAATAAAAATTAAAAATAATAGATGAAAAAATGTTACTTGACTACATTAAAAAAAAAGAGCTACATCTAATTATTTTTTTAAAATGGAGAAAAAATAAAATCTAATGATTTTTTTAAATGGAGAAAAAATAGGCAATTTAAAAAAAAAATTATTCATATAATCCTATTAATATACTATTTTTATTTCATATATAAATATATATTTGTTTATTCCTTAACTTAGTTGATATAATTTAATTCGTAATATCAATTCAATTAGAGATTTTATAACAAATATATATATATATATATTTACTTAAAATATTTTCTTCCACCTATATAATGGAGGTAATATAATGTAGTAAACAAAAAGATTAACAAGTAACACAAAATGGATAGCTGATATAATTGTTAAAAAACATTTCACTGTTTATATTTATACTATTAATAAAATCTCTTATTGATTTCAGTATCAGTAAATTAATTAATATCAACTTAATTAAATAATAACAAAAAATAAATATTTTATAAACTAAATAATAATATTATAAAATTTTTACTCTCTGAAAAAAATCAAAGCTTTCTTAACCATTATTATTTTCTAAGAAAAACTTTCTCTCACTTAAAAGATTATCATTTTTTTTCAAAAACTATTATTCTGTTGAAAAATATTACTATTACATTAAATAAAAACTATATATATATAAATATATATATATATATATTTTACATATAATTTTTGTTTCACTCGTTTGGTGACTGTGACATAGTCTAATATTTAAGAGAAGCAGTGGTTATTGACTTAACATAATTATATCATATAAATACGATATAAAATAATAAAATATTATCTAAAAAAATATAATAAAATAATATAAATAAAATATAAATATATTAATATATTAAAATTTATATATTACATTAACTATAAACTGATAGAATTTATATAATCTATAAATTAATTTTAAATTATAATACGTAAAAATTCCAATTACAGCGATAATATACAAATTTCTAGATGCAGCGGTTACTTATTACCAAAAAAGGAGTGGTTGCCAAACAGTTAAGAGTATGGTTTTACAAACAGCTATGTGTCAGTCTGTCTTTCCTTTCTCTTTCTCTTCTCTTCTCTTCTCTTCTTCTCCGTCCAAACAGTAAAATCAAAGGCACCCTAAAAGCGACCGTACAATTACTTCTTTTTTTGTTTTTGCCCTTTCTTCCTCCCTCACTCTCTCTAGAAATCTAGCTATTCCTTACTTTCCTCCCGTGGCAAATCCTCCGACTATCCGATCTTAAAACCAATATTTTCGAATACCCTTTTTCTGCTTCTTCATTTGTAGTATATTATTGTTATTATTATTAAAAGGCAAATGAATTCTCTTCATGATTCCATATCAGCGGCGAACGCCGCCGCGGCGGCCAACGGCAACACTGTGCCGCCTTTTCTGAGCAAAACCTACGATGTGGTGGATGACCCATCGACCGAATCGGTCGTCTCATGGAGTAGCGGTAACAACAGTTTCGTTGTTTGGAAAGTACCGGAGTTTGCAAGGGACCTTCTGCCGAAGTATTTCAAGCACAATAACTTCTCCAGCTTTGTCAGACAGCTCAATACTTATGTAGGTATTTCTTTGATTTTATGTTTACTCGTTTCTCTTATTTAGTTTTTAGAATTGCTATCTTTTTTAAATATATGGAGGCTAATTGGTCCTTAGCTCTAGGTTATAGAAAGTGAGGTGGTCCTCATGTTTAGAATTCGAACTTAAGACCACTAAGGTATGTTTCCTTAAGGAGGATTGTGGCTTTGTTTTTGGAAGGGGTTAGGATTTATTTCGATTTCACGTTCCAGTTTTTTTTTTTTTTTTTGTATGGAAATTTGGATTGTTACTGTATTGCTTTTTTCTTTCAAGGAAAAAAAAAAGATGAGATTGAAGTTGGGTGTGAATAGTTTTAAGGATGAAGTTGCTATGGGAGGAGAGGTTATAGAACCCATGTGGGTGTTGGATCATGTTATAGTTATTGTGTAATCTGAACTGAATGGAATATGGGTTTGAGTGAATGGGGATACTTATCTGCTGAAATATAGGATTTGGGAATTGCAACCGTATTATGCTGGTAATGTTGTATAGTAACAATAAAATTGATTATTAGTGCTTTTCGACATTGGATAATCATGTAGCTCTTAGCTTTTGCAGTTCCTATTATTATATAGGATTGTCAGTGGTATGCGGATGATTGGTTGAAAAGTATATTCATACGTATGTGGAAGAATTGAGATGAAATGTAAACAGTAAAAACTGACTGTTTAGATATATATGGGGTTCTTGTCGTATGTTTTTAAATTTCAGAGGAAGGGTTCAAGGAGCTGATAACCTCTCTTTATCTGGCTGTTTGTTGGGGCCTAAGTTTGGAAATTTTGGAATTAGGGTAGCTAAAAGAATTCTAATGCTGCTATGGAGGTTTTGTTGTTTGGTACTTTGGTTCATTGAACCTGTATCATGCTTTGATTGGTGAAAGGCATTTCATTAAGAAATTTCGTACGTATGGATTGTCGCTTTTTGTTACAAATTTCGGCAGTGTTATTAAGGCATGTGCCTAGGTGTTGCACCATAGCGCTAGATAATAAAAGTGCTTGAAACCCTTTCAGGCGAGGTGCATTTGATCGAGGTGTACCTCGATGAGCTTTTTTGTATGGCAGTAGGTGCAAAAAGTGGGCCTAATTGAAGTTCTTTTAATTTATTTGTTTTTATAATTCTTTTTCTTTAGTTGTACCTTTACTAGTAAAAAACTGGGATAATATCAAACTCTTTGCTTCTCAATGTTTGAGTATTCAACAACAGACATGGACCTTAAAGAAATCATGCATATTGGCCAACAAAAGAATTTTGCATGTTTTGTAGGATAAATTGGACTACACTTTAGAGTTCATTATCAAAATTATATATCTTAAGCTTATTAATTATGTATGTGCATATATTTATATGTGTGTGTGTGTGTGTGTGTATTTATAGGTGATGCACATAAAAAACCCATATATACATACTGCATCTTCGCTCCGGCAGGTGCTGTTTTTGCGCCTGTACCTCAGTCAATATAAGGGTTCTGGTGCCTAGAGTGCATTGCATCCTTGACAACACTGATTTTCGGATATGAATACTAGTATCTTCTCTCATTTATTTACATAGAAACATTATTTTGAATTTTCACTTTGTTTTTTCGCAAAGTCAATTGAATTTTATGAAAGGCTCAACTTAACATTTTAGCCTTAATAAACAGCTCTCACAAATGTCTTTTGCTGTTGTTCCATGTGTGCTATTTATATTGATTTCGTGTTTCTAAAACAAGTCCTAATTGTCTTTAATAATGTTTTTCATTTGAAATTAATATAAATTCTGGAGATGTATTTATAATGCGTGATTGTGCCTGTATTTGATTCTTTTTTGTTTATTCTTGCCATATTTGATCAAACTACATATTTTACGTAAAAAATAATTCAAGAGGAAAGACATAATAAGCTAACAGTAAGGATTTTCCCAGTAAGATACTAAATTTGGGGGAGTTGATAAAATGACAATCCATTTCCTGATTTTCTCATATTAGCCATTCTTCTTTGGATATTTATTTTCTAGATCTTTTGACTCGGAAAATTTATTTTTAACCAAAAACTGAATAAAAGCATGATGAAGAAACTAAGAAAGTACCATTTGTAAGATCATGGCCCATGGGTTGTAATTTGAAATTTACTCATTGGGGAGGGTGGCTGTTATAGTTCAATTGTTTTGGCCCCCCGCCCTTTTTTTTCCTTGAGCTGAAGAACTCATTGAATTGTAATTCTGTTTGTTATCTGCAGGTTTAAGTATATGCCTGTAATTACTAATTGATTGTGGTCAGGTATTGGGGCTCAACCAAGACAGATGATATATGGTTCAATTAGATATTAAACTTCAATCCTGTTTTACACATATGTGGGCTTGCTACATTCTGTTTGGTAAATATATGTGATATCTCGTGTTGTTGATTATCATAATTTTTTTTCTTTAGGGTTTTAGGAAAGTTGACCCTGACCGCTGGGAATTTGCAAATGAGGGGTTCCTAAGAGGTCAGAAACATCTCCTGAAAACTATCAGCAGGCGGAAACCTGCTAACATCCATAGTAATCAACAACCTCAAGTTCAGAGCTCATCTGTTGGAGCTTGCATTGAGGTAGGGAAGTTTGGGCTTGAGGAGGAGATTGAAAGGCTTAAGAGGGACAAGAATGTTCTCATGCAGGAACTTGTTAGGTTGAGACAGCAGCAACAAGCCACAGATAACCAGTTGCAAGCTGTTGGCCAGCGTGTACATGTAATGGAGCAGAGACAGCAGCAAATAATGTCTTTTCTTGCTAAGGCCATGCAAAGTCCTGGTTTCTTAAGCCAACTTGTACAGCAACAGAATGAAAGCAACAGGTGCCTTACTGGTGAAAACAAAAAGAGGAGACTCACCAGGCAGGATGAAGAAAATATAACCAGTGAACATGGTGACCTATCTCCTAATGGACAGATTGTAAAATTCCAGCCTTCACTCAATGAGGCAGCAAAGGCAATGCTGCACCAGATATTGAAGATGACCACGTCACCTAGGCGGGAACCTTCGATGAGTAACCCTGGTGCTTTCATGATTGATGGTGTTCTTCCTTCCGATGCATTGGACAGCGGGAGTGGCTCCAGTGGGATTTCAGGAGTGACACTTTCAGAAGTCCCACCAGCTTCTGGAGAGTCTTACCTGCAAGAAGAATCAGGTTTACCTGACACTTGTCCATCTACTGCCACTCATTTAATAACTGAACATACTAAAGTGGGTCAAATATCTGAGATAAATGTGCATAAATCACAGAAAGATGCTGTTTTTCCAGACGTCCCTCAAATGCAAGGGACTGTGCTTGATAATACTGTTGGCTTTACTGATGCAAGTTTGGCAGGGTCTGAGAGAGGGAATGCAGAGTATGTTGATACAATGTCAGCTGTTTTGGATGGTGCAAGGTCTGTAGAAACTGATGACTTTTCCACTGATCATGATATGGACTTCTTGCTGGATGGAACCCCTAAGCTTCCGGAAATTAATGATGTTTTTTGGGAACAGTTTCTTACAACAAGCCCACCCTCTGGGGACACAGATGAAGTTAACTCGAGTTCTCTGGAAAATGGTGCAAATGGTGAACACGAATCACTGTTGGGGCAGGAGAATGGATGGGATGGGTTTCAACATATGAATCATCTTACTGAGCAAATGGGTCTTCTTACATCAGATGCCAGGAGAGGTTGATGCGCTACATATTGCATGTATGTCTTTCTTGCTGTTATGAGGTAAGCTTTTAACCATGCACCAAATGAACTTGATGTGCAGCAGTGCTGTTCTCCAATGATAACCAAACTTAACTGATAATTAGGTTAGTCCTTACCGTCGTAGACATAGTACTAATTACAGCACCCATTTTCTTTGTCTTTCTCTTCTCGTTATCGTTATGAGTTTATGTATAATTATTAAGAATGCTCTACATCATATTCATATAATGCAATCCTTTTTTGTTAAGTTACTTTTATGACAAAAAAAGAATTTGTTAACAAGTGTATTCTTATTTCCTAATCCCAAATCATTAGATGACAAGGAAATCCTATTTGTTTTAACATTTGATAATTACTACATTCTTACAGCACAGGCAAGGGCTTATTGAGAATCCCTTTTTTTTTCCCCTTTTTATCTTTTGGCTGTGGATATTTATTGCTGTCTTGAGTAAAGCATAACGTGAGTGAAGCAATATAATATTTTTCAATTTTGTATTGGTTTTTGCAGAGTTTGATGATGATGATGATGATGATCTGTGAAGGTGGGAAGAAAAAGCTTTTGTTCAAAGAGAAACTTTTTTGTTGTTAAAAGGAGTTAACGTGTTATATGGTACTAATAGCATAACGACATGAGTTTGAAATGGTTATCCATGATAGTACATGCATACATACATACATACGATGTGATATTATCTAAGTATTTGTTGTCAACAACCATCCCTCTTTTTGCCATAGATGGTGACTTTTAGGATCTACATACATACACGCTTGAAATGCAATGCAATGCAATGCTGAAAATAATCTTTTGGTGTTTTGCAGTACTGCTCCTGGTCGCCTTTTCCTTGCTATATATACTTATAAATGTTTGATTTGAATGCTCGAAATTCAGATTAGATAATTTTCACCATAGCCATCCCTAAACGTATGTTTTTGTGATCTATGTTATCCAAGCTTTCATTTTTTTATTTTAAAGTATTCATATCCAATATATCTGTAAGTATGGATTAATGATCATGGTATCAGCCGATCCTTATAGTTTTTGAAAAATTGCAACGGTAGGTACCATCGTAGCATTTCGGTTTCTGGTGAAACTAACCGATACTAATTGGTACAACAAAAAAATATATTTTGATTTTTGTTTTATTCTTTTTAAGTTTTTCACCAATTTAATTGTTTTAAATCATTGATAACATTTTTATATGGTTATAATCAGTTTTATTCTTTTCATAATTTCATTCAAATATAAAAATATTTATTAAACTATTGAATCTAATTAATTAATAATTTATTATATTTTTTATTTATGATTAAAGAGTTTGGATATTAAATATTTATAATTTTGGAAATTCATAATTGCATAAAATATATATACATGCAATTTAAATTATATATATATTTTTAGAAAACTTAAAAATGAGGATTATAGATGAAAAAAATATTTAAAAAATACATATAAACTTGAATCAATATGATCAAATATTCTAGCATTTTGGACATAATTTTTCAAACATAAAAGAAATTTTAAAAGTTTGAGTATACTCGTAACCAACGAAAGTATATACATGGACATCATGTCGGAGCTAAAAAGCCATAGCCTGAGGCATGTAACAACTTATAGGCCACTCTATACCATGAAATGTATGCAGTTCTACAAATTTCCAAGGTACTTTCCTCTATAATTTCGTTCTAATCTAAAAAGAAGATATGGGTAAGCAAAGCAATTACAGGCTAAAAACAAATGTTGTTTCTGCCCTTCGGTCCAAAAGAAAGAAGTAAGGATGCACCACCCATACTTCCTACATTGACGCAATAAGGACACTACTGAAACTGAAACCAACTTTATGCCAACAGTTACAAACAACAACAAAAAGATGAAAAAATTTTCTTTGAAATTTATTAATGAGGCAGGCAAAGGCAGCAATCTGTGTTGTATTTTACATCATGACTTTGCTGCAAAACTAAGAAACCTCCAGGGAGGAGGAGGATCTTACCTACAACGTAAAATAATAATAATAATCATA
>JBBYHL010000009.1:8210387-8220560 GCA_038381835.1 Adansonia madagascariensis
CTCACAACTTTTATTTTATACAATTAAAAATGATTTATATAATTTTATAATGTATTTTATAAATATTTTATTAGCCCAACATTGATCACTTATTGACCAGACAATTAACCATTTAATCCAAAATTCTAAACGGGTTAATATAATACTTAACATCTATTCGATTTCTAACTATGATATAAACAATACAATCTTTTTTTATGTTGACAACTAATTGATAAAAAGATAATGCAAAAGAACTTCTAAATGCAAAACAAAATGCCAAAAATACATGATATACTCAGCTTTTTGATGCTCTTTCGTGTTTTGTCTTGAAATAAATAAAGTAAATACATAAATATTATTATGTAAAAGACTAAAAACAATTTTCAAAAAAAATACATGTTCCAACAAGCTCACCAAAACTGGATGACAGAATTCTTTATTCAGGTCTTGAATCTAATGCTCCTACTGATTCCAACATTGATTCCAGAGGCTTCTCCGCCATAGTGACCAATTGGTTTTCTAATGTCCCGCACTTGACCTTTCCTTTGTTTCTCTCGTTTCTTGCTTTGCAACTGTGTACATCATCAGAGACAAAAACAACCAAAAGGGAAGAAGAGACATGAATACACAATTCATACAATGAACCAGTAATAATATCAAAAGGAATCGATATTTTTGGCTCAAATACCCTGTATTTCTTCCTTGGGTTTTTGGTTTTCTTATTCCGCTGTCGAGTCAAACCTCTATTCTTCTCTATCTGTTGCAAATGGACACAGATATGAAGTTATGTTAGGAAGCCGCGAAAGAACAATAATGGAGAAGCCATATGGGAAAATGAGGGAAGAACCTGATGAGTTATCTGCCGTTTTCCATCTACTGTTTCAGGTAACGAAGGCGGTGCTGAGGTCCTGCAAAAGAAACACATTTCCCATTTATTTCAAGGACATTCTGCAAGAACGGGTTTAAATCCAAACTTTATCGAACTTTTTGACAGCTAAAAGATTTATTTTTGTCGATAAACAAATACAAACACGCATGCACGGAGCAATGACTTGAGTATTGAGCATAACCATACTGTCGAACATAGAAAAAACAAAGTACAAGCAAATCCAACTGGCGTACTGGCATTACCTATATCCCCACAAAAGAAGAGAAATGGTTAAATGCAGTCCAGAGATTATACCTTGTATAGATCTCAGCCTTCACAGCAAGTTTTGCAGCCCTTTGTTGCTTCACTTGTTTATAAAATTCATCTTCCGAATCCTCTGTGTCTTCTGTATCACCATTCTCCTCTGCAGAAATACCTCCACCTTCCAAAATGTCATATTCACCTCCATGGTCATCCTCAGATTTAACTGTTGCTCCTGCCAGTACTCGGAGCTCATGTTTCCTCCGCCTTTCTCCAATATCATCTCTCTTAGGTAAATCATCATCACCAGATACAACCTTCTCGACAGGGTAGAAGGGAGGGGCAGGAGAAAAGTTATATGATTCAGGGTCATCATGATGAAAAGCTAATATGCAAACACTATAGCAAAGCTATCACATTAAGATTTTGAAATTAAGTGATCGTAGAAAGATTGAAAAAGAAAGTTCATACAAAAGTCTGAGCTGCACAATCCATTTTTCCCTTTTTCCTCCTTTTAACTTAGGTGCATATATAGACGAAAGTTTCTGGTTTATCAAATTCCTTTTGTGTATCATTTTCTTGGTTGGTCTAGTATGCATTGCCCAAAATCAGGGAAAGAAAAGCAGTAAATCATAGAAAAAGAAAACCTTGCGCTGCTTGGTCCAAAGGAGAACAAAAAAGGAAGTCGGTATAATCTTCTGCATATCGACAAAACGATGCATGCTCTAACAAAACTGACAATGCAAGTATAGGAAGGAAGCCTAAACTTTTAAACTTTCAGCTTCTTCCTAGGAGATATAAACTATGTTCTTTGAGATTGATACCAGCTAGATGGCAAAAGCAGAACCAAATTTACTGAAAATTCAGAAACCTGTGGTTCAAAATCCAACCCAGATCAAATTGCTATCGGCTACATGCCAAAGATGAATTCAACACAAAGTGACTTGACTTGCCCAATTGCTACCACTAACAGATATATGCTCGACTTGAAGAAAAGCTGCCGCTAAACATACATATTGTTTTCATTAGCTAGCACTATCACTAAAAGTTTATAGGCTTGTCCCATAATAAGTTCAGCAATGCTGGCTCAATGTATTTGCTACTTCCAAGTATATTCAGAAAGCTCATTAAAGACAGATTTCTTGTACCTCAATATTTTACTGGAGATATAAAAATAGGAGATTTGTCGAGATTTATACCTTGGACTTGTTCTGTTTAGCAGTAATGAGTTGGGAAATTTTATTAGAATGCTGTGAGCTTGCATGACTGTTACTTAATCCATGAGCACTTCCTTCAACATCCATGGCATCATCAGCAAAATCATCATATGTTTCAAGCTGTCTGTCAAGCCCAAGTTGAATGAATTGGTACTTACTGCCGTAAAAAGGATAATTAATTACAAAACATGGGGAAAAGCGGTAGTACCGATTCACTGGTTTCACATGTTTCTTGGTTTTATCAGGCTTTTGAATGTTGGAACTAAATATTCCCTTCTGCTTCAATTTTTCCTCAAGAGCCGCTCTTACTTTTAGCATTTCCCTGCTTTGTACACCCGCTTGATCATTCTGCATTTGTTTTGGAGAATCTCAAGTAAGATATATAGATATCGGTTACATAACAGACAAAGAAACAGAAGGAAATATGAAGAACTTTGGAAAGAAGGGTGAAAAGTGTGAGGCATAAAGAAAGCAAGAGTGAAAATTTAGCAGCAGTAATAAGCAAATCTCACCTCACGCTTAAGTTTCACGCCTCTGTTGTCATGGTTACTTGCAGGCTCCAATTTTAGCAAGTTAGGTGTGTCTTCAGGCTGATACATGAAATAATAAATCAAATGGCAGGCCAAAAACACAATAACCAAAATGACATGTTACTGATAGACAACACTATTGAACTTTGACTACCTCTGCCACTTGTACATCCCCTACTAGTGATGGACCATGATCCTTTGTGCCAGAGTCAGATACCAGCTCAGCACTATCTTTAACCAAGTTTTGCCCCATTTCAGCCCCTTTATTCTTCAGAATCTCATCCCATTCAGAAGGAAGGTTCCCATCAAGTTGTTTCACCTGTTAAATGGAGCAAGCATCAGGAAGAGGAATATGGGTAACTCTAGTAGCGAACAAGCAGTCTTAATATCACATCAACATCCTGTAATTCTCCATGAATAAAAGAAAAATAAAATAAAGCACAAAGGATGTACCGTTAAGTTCTAAAGGGTTAAGTACAAAGAAATGTAATCTACTTAGAATTGACTTACGAGGTATAGCCAACTGGTATTGACCACTTGATTTTATAAAATAACCAAAATAAAAGAATACCATAAGTTAAAATATTGTCAGTTCTACTGCTACGCATATAAGCCAATAAATACATTAAAAAAAAATACTCAATCATGAAAAGCAACCACCTTACCCACGGATCATGCATGTTACCTCTTCAGTACAGCGCAGGAATAATTCATAAATCTAGAAAATAATATTCACTTTTCAAGGATAATGACCTTATCAAGTAAGCCTTGGATCTCCACAATACGACCTAAGACAGGATGATCACGAACAGGCTGCCCTTCTGACTTGAGAAGAAGATAAAAGGTTATTGCTTGACAATAGGCCAGCAAAAGAACCTGCTTCACCTCCAGATAGCGCATCCCACCTTCCAGAAACATCTCCCCTTCTTTAGCCTTCAAAACACATAAAATCCTTTAACATGTCCGCAAAACATACAAAGAAAATGAGTCTGATCTTATGTTATATCCAATGTCTGAAATTATCCTATGCACCATGATGGAGTTGTTAAACTCCACAAGCAGGGTTAAAACCATTAGGATATATTTATGAAAACTAATAAATTAATAAGTTGGAAATACTGAGATCATCTAACCTTGCTTGCAAAGTTTAAAAAATTCATTGCCAAATTAACCAAAAAAATCATATGATCATCTTCAAACTACATGATTGAAGTTTCCTAGACAGACCCAGCATGCATAAATCAATGAGCCAAATGCAGTTGACAGATCAAGTATAGTATTACCCATCTATCTGAAAACAAAATTATCAATTGAGAAGAAGAAGAAGAAGACCTTTCTTAAAAGTGGATTAACTTTGCTTTCAAGCTCTTCAAGTGCAGCATTCAGCTCAGACAATAAACCAATTAATTCTGGTGCAGAACTGATAAGCAAAAATATTAGCTTATAAGCCATAAGGTAAGAATAAGAAAAACCAGGCAACTCCTAACCAACCACATTGGAAAAAAAAAAAAAAAGACAAAGTAAATATCTGATGCATGTAATATGATAACGGAGTACGTTCTTGCAGTTAATAAATTAGTTAAGGTTTCCATCAAACAAAAAATAATTAAAGCATAAATTTGACATAAATAGATTCAGGAAAAATATATATATATACATATCTAATCTAAAATTTTAAAATACAATTCACAAAATATATCTTTCAAGCTCATTCATTAGATGCAGGGACCTTCCATGAACCAATTATGCTACCAAGGAGAAAATGCATTCAAAACGAAGAATTAACAGAATGAAGAACTTTACAACCAGAAGATTGATAAACATCAAACATGAACAAGGATCAAATAATTAACAAACATATATGTAGAAAATCTAATGACACCTAATGGGTAAATAAAAGTTATAAAAAGTACCAACAATAACAGCCTAACTGACAATAAATGAAATAATAGAAAATGAAACTACCAAAAGAAGAAGAGGAAAAAACACCCACACCTGTGCACCACATCCATCTGCTCTTCCTTTGACAAAGCATTCAAATCCTTCTTGACCTCTTCAAATGTAGCCAGGTCATCCACAGCTTCTTCACTTACTAGGGATAATTTTCCACCTTTTCCTTTTGAAGAAATTTCCTGTATGAGAAACATTTGCTCAGTGACTGAAATATTTAAAGTTTATATCCTTTCCTCAAGCAAACAAAGTTTTTAATGTCAAAATAACAGGGTAGCAAGCAAGCCTCACCTCTAAGGTCAATTCTCTATTAGCATCATCTTCACTAGCATCTTCAAGGCCAAAGTCTTCAATTGATAAATTTTTTACTCTCTCCTTTTGTATTGCTTTGACCTCATCCTCCTCTTCCATAGGAGCCTCATCATCACTTGAGTGCAACTTCAAAAGTATATCGAACAATAAATCAAAATCTTTCATCTATTTCAAAAGACAATACATGAAAGCATCTTCAAAGGAAACTTGATTATCCACAAATGACCGTCCTAGAAAATTAGGCAGTGGCAAAGAATGCAGTCCAGTAAACATGATAGAAGGAAGTGGAAAGAGACCTAGAATTCAAACTCACCTCAAAATCACGATTATCACCACCATAATATCTGCTCTTTATTCCACCCCATGGAGCCATTTCTTCTTTCTCATCCTCATCATCATCTTCTTCATTGTTCATTTCATCCTCAACTCCACCAAACTTAGCTCTCAAAAGTTTGTGTTGCCTTGCAACTGCAAATCACAATCAATAAGTAATTGATGGAAATGTAAGTTCGAACAAATGTAAACTACAAATACTTGAAAAAGCTGCACCAGAAAATAAAGTAGATGTATCTACCTCAATTTTCAATATACAAAACATACGGAATGAAGAAAAGGAGCAGAGGGGAAAATCTATGTGAAAGTACGGGAAAGACAGAGGGAGGTCAATTAGTACTGCAGAAACATTAGGTGCCATTCTTCTAAACCATGACTGAAGTATTTAAACCAAATGGCACACAAAACAAGCAAATATATTGCTATACATGTTAACAACTTACATTAACTTACAGTTCAAATGAAAAGGAAAGGGAAAAAAAATTCTAGCATCTTCATTTAAATAATATATAAATTTGAATGAAAAAGATAAATTATTCTGCACTTTTGTAATTAAAGTTGCTTAACATGTATGCCAAATAGTTATGATAACATCAAAGAAATGCAACAAACTGTGACATATTCTCAACTCACTTTTTGCTGCAAACTTAGAAACTTGGGCATCATCAATATCATCGTCATCTCCCTCCTCATCTTCATCCTCATCCTCATCATCGATATCCTATTTGTAGAGAGACAATGACACAACAAATATGTAATAGAAATTGAAAAATATACTAACAGGCAGCATTCTTGATGTTATTGCCAATAGCAGTTCTTTTAACATTTGATTATTAAGTACACTAGCCATTCTCACACAATCATTTTCAATATTTGCTTTCTTTTTTCCAAACAGATTCATTTCGTATTATTTTCCATGTTAGTGTGGATAACATAATTTTTCTCTTTTTTCACTTGTTTCATGCAAAATATTTCTTTAAAAAGTGTACGTCATTAAAACTATTAAAATGCAGCTTCAATTTATTTAAAAGACAACAACACTTGATACCTAAAGTTAAATTTTTAGTTAAATTAGAATATTAACATTCCAAGTTTAATAATGAAAAACAAAAGAAAAGAGAAATGAGAACCTGAATATCAAAAACAGGATGTTCATCATCTTCATCAGAATCTCCAACATCCCCATTCATATCTAATGGAACAACATCCCTTTGCTTATGAACTGCAAAAAGAATAAAAAAATAACATTTAAAAGAAAAAAAAGGAAAAAGTCATGTTACAGGCCAAAGGCCAACATATATATTAGGCTTAGTTAATTGTCAAGAAAAAGATGACATTACAGGCCAAAGGCCAACATATATATCAGGCTTAGTTAATCGTCTAGTCTTATTAGTAGCTATTAAAATGTTAATTAAGGTAGTTAAGCTAATTAAAAATGTTTAAGCAGTTGTGTTCAGACTTTGTTAGCTGCTAGCAAATGACAAGCAGATTTAGCTTACATTATATGTGTAGAAATTGCAAATGGAAGCAACTATAAAGTTTTTGTTATTCCTCTCTAAATTCTTTCAACAATATTCTCTCCTTCTCTCTCTAATCTCCCTTCTCTCATTTTCTTCTTCTCCGTCTTCTGCTTTTTTCTACTCTGGTGTGTCACTGTGCAGTTGTTGACAGAATAACTTGCATCAGTGGTATTAGAGATCCCTTCCTGGCAAGATGATGATCGACAGTGAAGCAAATAAACTGCAAATGGAGATCAGCCAGATGCAACAAGATGTTGCAAAAATTCATAGCGCTTTGCAGCAGCTTGGAAAAAAAAATTGACCCAAAGATTGATAGATTTTGGTTGGAAATGAAGAATGAGTTCAAGAAATTTTTGAACTCTAAAAGGATTGCCACTTCTGAAGAATTCAAGGGCACAATGGCAGAGCTGGTGGAGCTTAGATCAAAATTATAAAGATTTCATGGGTATAATAAATCTCTCGCAGTTACCCGATACTAGTGCTCTTAGTGTGTTCACTAGTAATTTAAAGAATGATATCTCTCATATTTTTAAACCTTGCTGACCAACAAGTTTAAACGAAGCCTTGCATTTTGCCAAACAAATTGAACCCACATTCTATACTCCCCACCGAAGGATCAGTTCAAAGAACTAAGCATAAATTAACCAATATAAATTATGCGTCAACCAACAGAATCTACAACACTAACTACTATCTCCCTTACTACTCACTTCTAAGGCACCTCCTAAACCTAGCTTACTAAACAACTAAATCAAAATTCTTTCCAACAACCCAAATATTTCAGAAACAACTAAAAAAAAAAAACTAGCTCAGCTGAAATAGCGGAGGGAAGGAAACGGAATTGTGCCACTGGATTGCTTGCATTGGATTTCCAATTAATGAGTCAAATAGTGGGAGTTCAGGAAAGAATTCTCAAATTGTTAATCAATTGCTTAATGATGTGGAGGTGAGACAGATAATAAGGCTAAAAAATTTTCTGAAGCGAATTAGCTGCCCCCGAGTACATTTGACTGATTGGACAACCTCTTTATTATGAGGAGTTGGCAGGGGTTCAAGTTGCAAGCAACCTACAGTTTGGGGGAATGAAGGTGGTTCATACCGAGAAGAGGTTATAAGAAAGGATATATGCTAGGAAAGGCTGGAACAAAGGTTGTCCGCGTTGTATTCACTGCATATTCCTTCTAAATCTTCAAATCCTTGCGGGAAGCCAGTGAACAGCATGATAAGCAGATCTGTTGCTGACTATCTTGAGCAGTGCACATACAACAGAAGATTCTTTTAGTTGGATCTACTAGATATTGTCAAGTACCATATTTAAGCCGACAAAGATTCTTTATAAAGATAAACCATTCTTGAAAGATAGCAAGAAAATATTAATTTGACTATCCAAACCAAAGTGTATGGTTATCTGGCATACTTCTTGAGGGTAGTGAGTTTTTCTCTTTTTTTTTTTTTTTTCTTTCCATGGGTTGTGAATGTTTTGAGGAAGAAAGTTCGACTGAAATGAGGAAAGGGTATATGACAAGGACACTGTCCCTAAAGCAGGAAGTAGTGATGATGGTGATGGCAAAAGTATCTATTCCATTGGCCCAAGGCTCAAATCATTCTCTGATTGGTTTCTGAATATTATGGAGTCAGGCTATTTAGAAGCCATTTTTCCATGCTGCCACTCATGACTATATGCCATTAGTTGAGAAGCTGTGCAACCATGCAGCTACTCGGGTAGCTTACAACAGAAGTTAATTGGAAATGCTACCTAGTGTTGTTCGTTATTACTTGAAGCAGGCGGTTGAGTATTGAGAATGGACTATGAACCTTCAAATTTAGATATCCTATATGCTGAGGGTGTTACTTCATCAATAGCCTATCACCCCACTGCTAAAACCAAATTTGCACAGCCTCGAAATAGGAACAGCTGAAATAGAGAATGTGCTGAACTTGGACTTGCCTTTTGTAGAAAGGTTTCCAAATCTGTTGGGTGGCCACATATGTCTTGAGAATGAGGGTCTTGACAAGGTAGCTCAGGAAAGTTCCTAGCCAACTTGGGATTCTCTCATTACATTGCAGCAGACTTATCCAGAATTTCATCCTTAAGGACATGGATTTTTTGAAGAAGGGGGGGCATTGTTAAAGGCCAAAACGAGACCAACACGTATATTAGGTTTAGTTAACTGTCTAATTCTATTATTAACTACTAAAATGTTAGTTAAGCTAATTAAAAATGTTTAAGCTGCTGTTCTCAGACTTTATTAGCAGACAGTAAGTGCGCAACAATGAAGTTTCTGTTATTCCTCCCTAAACCATCTCTAATTTTTTTCTTCTTCTTTCTTGTAAACTATACTGTTTTCTGCTCTGCGGTGTCGCTGGGATAGCTTACATCTTATGAGTAGAAAGTATAAATGATTTACGAAGAATACGGTAAAAAGCGAACTTACAAACATCAATTTCGTCATCGACGTTTTCCGGGTCGAGGGCGTCGTCGTCTCGGTGTCGCCTCTTAGGGTTTCTCTTGTCTTTCTTGGAGCTCTTTCCTCTCTTTCCCATCTGCTAGGAAAGTAATTTCTTGATTTCAGAGTTTAACTACAGAATCTGATTCCAGCTGGGTGATTTTGTTTTCAGTTGTATTGATTGTTAATGAAGGTAGCAAGGATCCAAGAAGGGGCGGTTTTTTTTTTTTTTTTTTCTAAAACCCTTTCGAAAAAATTGAGAGAACTCAGAGTTGTGGCTGTGCCTGTGCCTTTTAGGGTTTATGCCAAGGAGGGAAGAGTTCGGAGAAATAATTGGATTGAATATTAAAAACAAAAAAGCCCAACTCAAACCTTGTAATTTTAATAACAGACCTACACCCACTTTTCTCCCTCCCAAGAAGCCCAAAACAGATTAAAAAAAATTAACTGTTTTTTTTTTTTTTACCATAGACAATGCACAGACAATATTGTCAATAAATTTTAGAATCGCACATCATTAACGAATAAAAAAATGCTTAGTTTACTTAAGTCGATATGATAATGTTGAAGTTCGAGAGAGTCTAAATGGACAATATTCTTATCAGATAAGTTATTAAATAAAAATTAAAAGTTACGAATATATCAAAAATATAAAAAATTTAACGTCTTAAACGTGCTATAAACTCATATTTTACTCAAATTATTTATTTTTTATTTAGAGAATATGATATTCAAAAATATCATATATGATTA
>JBBYHL010000009.1:8222433-8234682 GCA_038381835.1 Adansonia madagascariensis
TTTATAAATATTTTTGTATTTGATTGATAAAGAATAAGAAAAATGAAAATTGGCAGAATTTAACTTGATCTAAGGCCTTCCCTGATTTGAACTTACTGTTGAATTATTTGTGTCTGAGGTGCTAACTTTCTATGAGGTTGAAACCTAATGGAAATTTAGTTTTGCATTTAGCCTAAAAAGTTATGGGATGTTTTCTTGGCAAATGGATGCAATAATGTTGGATGGAAGATGCTTTATCTGTTTTGGGCTTTCATGTTGTTTTTTTGTTTGACAGATCCGATCAGTGAAAGTGGGCAACGTTTCCTTGGATGCATCTGAGCAAGATATTAAGGAGTTTTTTTCGTTTTCTGGTGAAATTGAACATGTTGAAATGCATGGGTTTGTTACTAGTTATTACCACAAGATATTTAAGCTTCACTGTTTTTTTGGTTTTGATTGCATGCTCTTCTCTACTGTATGGATGTAAAGAAAAGAGATGAAAACTGTTGAAACTAATTCTCCTGTCTTCTAACCGTGTAGATGTACCAGTATAGTGATGTTTCGCTATCAGGAATCTGGTCTAGGTTTCTTATTGCTTTCATTTTTTTTTCTTTCTTTCATTTCAGTGATAACGAGCGATCTCAAGTTGCATATATTACTTTCAAGGATCCACAGGGAGCAGAGACTGCTGTTCTTCTTTCGGTACGCACCAATCTCATTTCTTTTGAGCTTTTTGTGTCAATCATCTTAATTGGTTTCACCAACTCTTGTGCATGCATCACAAATTGGAGTTTATGCTGCTGTAGAAGGAAAATGGTCAGTCTAATATATATGGGAATTAAATGTCTATAAATCCTTCGTGGAATCTCATATGTAATGTGCTTGAAAGTAAACACTTTAATGCGTTGCCTGTGGGATCACCATGCCAGTGCCCATTTTGTTTTAAGTATTTCATTAGTTCTGCCTTTTGAGGTAAATTTTGCTAAAGACATGTAAATGAAATCCATGGATGTATTCGATGAGTACTTGGATTTGTATCTTGAATTCACTCTATGCTCTGTTTTATGATAACTGATTTAAACTAAAACTTAATGTCTAGAGAGTGATCAATCTAGTTCCACATTTGAATGGTATTTAAGGCCCTCGTGGCTGATGTTTCAATTTGTGTGCATTATTCTGACTTGTGACAGTTATTTTATTTGACAAAACAGCATTCATGTTTGCTATTTTGCATTCATGTTGTAAAACTGCAGTTATTCTATTATGGCTTGGGTCTATTTCCCCATTTATGCAAATTTGTGTTCTGTTACTGTCATGGTTTAAAGACGTGTTATTGTTATTTTCCTTTTCTTCTTTGTTGGTTAGATATCGTAATCTTTTGTTTGAAGTTTATAAATGAAATTGCTCTTCCCTTGTTGCCTTTACCCTTTTTCTTATATAAGGGAGAAAGTGAGGAGGGAAGAGGCGAGTGGCTATCCTGATGGCCATATTATTTTTAATCAGTAATGTTTCAAAGTTTGGTTAGCTTTTCACAGAAGGGGAATTTCCCATAAAGGCTAATTTTGACCAATTGGATAGAAATTTTTAATTTCATTTTTATAAATTCAGAATACATGGTTTTCTTCAGGGGGCAACAATTGTTGATCAGCCTGTTACAATAGAGCTGGCTTCTTTTTACAAGCCACCTGCTACTGCCTCTGCAACATCTGTAATGTCCTAACCTATGGCAATCTGCTTTGATTTCACTTCCTAAATGATGATTTTAATGTGAATGAATTGTTTGATCACCTTAGGCAACCGAGAACAAAGGTGCTGAATCTGCAGTCCAGAAGGCAGAGGATGTTGTAAGCAGCATGCTAGCCAAGGGATTCATTCTTGGCAAAGATGCCGTGAGCAAAGCAAAGGCCTTTGATGAGAAGCATCAGTTCACATCAACCGCCACTGCCAAAGTTGCTTCTCTGGACCATAAGATTGGTTTTACCGAGAAAATTAGTGCTGGCACAACCTTGGTGAATGACAAAGTGAGGGAAATGGACCAGAAGTTTCAGGTTTCTGAGAAGACCAAGTCCGCATTTGCAGCTGCTGAGCAGACGGTCAGCAATGCTGGTTCTGCTATAATGAAGAACCGTTATGTTTTGACTGGAGCCACATGGGTTACCGGTGCATTCAACAGGGTTGCTAAGGCAGCAGGTGATGTGGGACAGAAGACAAAAGAAAAAGTTTTGGCTGAGGAGGAAGAAAAAGCTCACAAACCAAAGGGCTATGCACCGATTAACGAGTCTGAATCTCCCAAAGCTGCTATACCAGCTAGTAGTGAACAACCTTCCAAGCCCTCATCCGCACAAGGTTTAATCCTTTAATTTGCAAAAGACTGTAAATACCAGCATGGAAGGTATGGATATTGTTATCTAAGTTCGGCTTTCTAGTTTGGACATAGTTAAATGCAGGATAGTTTGTCATATATTGTTTGATATGTCTGGTACACCTGACTTCAAAAAATAATAGGTGTCACTCTAAACATTTCAGCGTCAATTTATAACATATATATGCCAATTTTATTCATATTCATCTTTTCTTCACCTTTGGCATTCGTGCGTGCATGCTTTTAAGATATCATCAATTATTTTTCATGCTTTTTACTGTCAAATTATGTCTAAACAACACCTAATCTGTGGTTGCGTGTTGGTTCTCCGTTGTTCATGTAAAGTATAGGAGTCTCACTTGAATCTGTAATTTTTTGTTTGTTCGTTCTTGGCCTATTGATTTGAATGCTAGTAGATGATTCAGTGCTTGAATAGCATTAATCCTTAACTGTCGGAACTAAGAGTCCAGCACTCTATTAACAGATTATACAGCTGTTGGCATAATGAACCATCTCCAAAACACGGCTGTTGGATATATTTGATCAATTGACTAAGTAAGCTTATTATTTTTCTGGATAACAAACTTTAGTTTTCCTCCATTTTATTTTTAAAAAACTTTTAATGAGGTAGCATCCCCAATTCACTAACAGTGTATAGATATATGCACCATTAGTGCATCAAATCAATTCAATTAAAATATACCTTGTTATATTATATATGGAGAGATTATCTATTACATTGCTAATAAAGATTTTAGACTCCACAGAAGTGTTAGAAGTTTAATGCATTCTTTAATATATAGCGATCAAAATAAAAACAAACTAAATAAAAACTAAGTATGTGAGAATCTATTAATTCACTTATAGAATTAAAAAAAAATTAATATCAGTGTATCAAAGAAGAACGCTAATATAGATAGAAAAAACTTATACAATACCAGTAAAGTTGTTTAGATTCCACAAGCAAAGTTATTTATGAGAAATATACCCTTTTTTTTTAAAAAAAAAAGGGTTAGTATCATAAATAGCCCCTGAAATTTATTAAAATTTTTAATATAGCATCTGTATTTTAAAAATGTTGATTTCAGTAATTACACTATCAAATCCTTTTTTAGTGTGATACCAAACCTTAACACAATTAAATATAAATGATGATATGGCATGGATCAATCAGGTGATGACATATGGTAGCACTTAATTTTTTCAAAATTGGGTATGCCTGTTTTGCAAAAAATGACTTTCAAAAAATGTTTACTGTATTTTTCGATGTTTCTTTCACGGAAAATAAGCACTTTTCTTTGAAAATGTCTTTTCCTTCAAGAGCGGACAATATTTTTTAGAAAATAGCTTCTTATTAAGTGACAAGATTTTTTTTATTAAAACTTAACCTCGGCCAAATATTATTATTTATAATAAAAAATTTTAATTTAAAAAATTAAAATATTATTATAAAATTATTTTAATAATATAATTTTAATATTTATACTTTGAATATTATTAAACATATATATTTATATTGTCAAATATAATATTATTTTTTGATAATAAATTATTAATATAATTTATTATTTTAATAAAAATATTATTTAATAAAACACTATTAGCATTTTAATAATATATTTTAACATTATCAATATTTTAAATTTAAAATAGTATTTTAATATTTTGTTCAAAAATGTTTTTATATGACTACTTAAAAAAAATTATAAATTTTGTAAATATTTAATAATAGATTTTTCTAATATAAAAATTAATATTTTAATAGAAATATTAATAGAAATAATATTTTGATAATTATTATATTTTCAAATTTCTAATTTAATTATTTTTAATAATAAATAATATTATTTTAAAGTTTAATATTAATATAATATTTTATAATTAAATATTATTATTAAAATATTAAGATTTTAATTTTAAAAATTAATAGTTTCATGGTCATTAGTTTTTAATATTTTAATATTTATGACAATATTACTATTTGAAATTTGTAAAATAATATTTTAATAATTATAATAATATTTTAAAATATTTATATAATTAATATTTTAATAAAAATAGTATTATTTTAACTATTTAATATTAATATAATATTTTAATAATTTAATATTATGATCAAAACATTACTATTTGAAATACTAATATTTTAAAAATAAATATTTTTAATATTTTAATAATTAATAATTTAATATTCATGCTAATATTGCTATCTGAAAAAAGTAGATTTTTCAAAAAAATAACTAAATAATAGAAAACATTTTCCATTAAGCCATATAAATATAAAAAAATCTCTGCTTTTTTGAAAAATTTTCACATTTTCCAGAAAATAGTATTTCAAAATTAATATCAACGAAACAAACGAGTCCTTAACATATGAAATTTAAAAAAAAAATTAAAAAAGAAAAATTATTTTACATATGATTTTAAAATTAATATATGATTTTTAAGAAAATTAAAAAATTATTTTAAAAATTACAAAATTAAAATATTGAATTGAAATTAGTTTTAAATATAAAAATTTCAAATTACTTTTTAAAAATTTGTAATATCTAAAATTTTTATAATTTTTTAAAGTTTATTTTTCAAAATTAAAAACTACAATGTAAAATTAAATTCTTTTATTATCTTAAGTTTTAAAAATTTGTTTTAAAATAAAATTATTTTTTAAAATTACAAAAATATAAAATATGAAATTAACTTATTTTCTTACTTTAATTTTTAAAAATTTTTATTAATTATTCAAAAATATTTATTAATTTTTGTTGAATTTTAAAATACAAATTTTTCAAATTATTTTTTTAAAATTATATTTTTTTAAATTAATATGTAATTTTTTAAAAGATATACTAAAATATCTTAATTTTAAAAATTAAAATTAAATAAGAACAATGGGTGAGATGTGGGGGCATGCATTAATCCAAAAGCGTATTTTCTCGTTGTTGTTTGTAACATTATTAACAGGATTTAAACATTACAAAATTAAAATATTTAACTAAGATTATTTTAAAATTACTTATTAAAAAGTTTATAATATCTGATTTTCTTTATAAAAATATATATAAAAATGTGTTTTTAAAATTTATAAAGATTAAAATATGAAATTATACTATATTATTTTAATTTTTAAAAAGTATTTATTAAATGTTTTTTTTAATTTTTTTCCCCTTTTCCCCCTTCATCTCAGCCCTGATTTCATTTCATTCCAACCTAGTTTACACCGTTTTCGGCTGAACACCGATCAGGTTTGGCTAGTGAAGGTAGGATTCAACATCGATAACCCGAAACCAAGTTCACATCGTTTTTGGCTAGACACTGGTCAGGTTTGGCTAATGAAGGAAAGATTCAACATCGATAGGTTGAAAGTGATCAAAAGCGAAGGGGAAAAAATAGTTTTTATTTTTTCAATTTAAAATTATAATTTTTGGTTAATACAAATGGAATTATTATATACTGACACATGTCAAGTGCTAGTTATATACAAAAGCTATGTCACTAGTATTTTAATGGTATTAGTGTACACAATAACATACTTTAATTAACAAAATCGATACTTTTAAAATAAAGGTATCTAATTGATAAATTTGATAAACTTTTACGGTTATTTATGACAGTAATCTAAAAAATCTTAAAAAATTAATTAAAAAATTAAAACATGTGATAATCTTTTCATCTCACTTGAGTTAAAATTTTTTACAACCAATGTATCAAATACAAATATATATATATATATAAGAGATCTACTTACATTATATAAAACTATATTATTTTATACATTTTCATAACGTTTTACACGATTTATGACAAATATCATGTTTTTATTCAAGGAAATCATGTATGCCAAGTTTTGAATAAATAAAAATATCTAATTATTTATTCGATGTAAAAAATTTTTTATTGTTGCAGATATATCAAAAAACATTATTCTCGATTAATATGATAAAGATATTAGATCGATTTAAAATTTAACATTACAACCAAGGATGGAGCTGGAATTTTTACATTGAGTGGCCAAATCAAAATATAAAGATATATATATTAAAAAATTATTCATATAAAAATTTTCATTTTGTCTCTATTGTAAACATTACAACAATTTCTTTCTCAATGTATACAAATAATAATTTTAAATTTCATATAAGTTATATTCATACTATCACATAATCAATCATATAGGTAAAAAACAACACGAAAAAATATATATACAATAATAAATCCTTATCAATCATAAACTAATTAACATAATGAATATTAATAAATAAAACATCAAATATTCAAAATATAAAAATACTTTACAAGTTGTGGAAAAACAAAATAAAAAACTTAATGACATGAAGCTTCAAAAAGAAACTCAAAAGTTTTTTCAGATTTTGTAATTGATTTTAATTTTAAAAGGAGAAAACAAAAAGAGATATAGAAATGACAATGAAAATTAGAAAAAAAAAAAGAATATAAAAAGAAAGATATTAAAAAAAAAAGATTAAAGGCAGAGAAAAAGTCTAAAGTCAGATTTATTGAATGATTGAATGAGGGGCCAAATTAATTAATTAATTAGGGTAGATAAAGATAAAATTAATAAGTCAACCAAAGTTGGAAAATTCTTGAGAGGCCCATGCTGTCATCTCCGTGTACAATAAGTAAAATTATATTATTAAATCAATAATTGATTGGTTAAAATAATTAATAAAACAAAAAGTTATGTAAATGTATAAAACTAATTTAGTCTTACAAAAATGTAAGTAAGTTTCTCCTCGTATGTTTGCATATATTTATATATAGATCAAGTCATTCTAAGTTGATATAATGGCATAAATTATTTTAAAATATAATAAAAAACACCGAAAATATTAGTAAACCAAACATCTGAAAATCTATTGAATATTCGTGAAACAATTCCCTAAGCAAAGCAAATTTTTGCCATCATCACAAACTGAAATGAAAGTTTTATAAGAATATAACACGAATATCTGGTTCATGACAAGTTTTACGGTAGATCTTTCACGTAAGTTAATGGAAGAAATATCTTTAAAGAAGGGTTGATGAAAATACCCACAACCTTGTAAACGAGGCTGGTAAAGTTTCGATGGGCTTTGAGAAGCCATTACAATAGCTTCAGTCCACCGGTTACATCATCCACCATCTCAATAGGTCCTGCAAAGAACAATGCATGGTACCAAAGGAAGAATTAAAAATAAAACCAAACACAAAATAGAAATTCACAGAATTATAGTCAAAAGAGACACTTACCAAGAATAGCCATTACCGTCCTCGAATCTGAAAAGGAATACAAATATGAATAAGTTTCATCATATATGTTTATGTTTGGACCCCCCCCCCCCAAAAAAAAAAAAAAAGGAGACTTTAGAGAGCAAAAGCTATCGAAATGTTAAACATTAATATGAAACAGTTAAAAACTTAAATGTGGTCATCTGCTTGGGATAGAAATGACAAATGAACTGAATTATACTTTGATGACTAAAACCTACATATTTCTAATAAAAAAGCAACTACTTGAACAAAAGCTTTAGTTAAGAAGCCTATAGCATGACATACTAATTCTAACAATTAGACAATTCATTATTACATTATATTTCTTTAATTTTGGGTCTCCAGTTTTCAATACCAGTTGCTAATTCTAACGATAAAAATAAATCACAGGTTTTGCATCCGTAAAGGCTCAAGCACATTCATAGAAAAGCACCAAAAGGATTCCATAGCTTGTCCTTGCTAACTTCACAATAAGAGCAATAGTTTAAGATAATAATAGTTAGTATTTGACTCTCCTCTGTCTGTGTCTGTGTGTGTGTATGTATATAAGGGAGAACAAAACCAAATAACAGCGAAATAAGCAACGAAACTGGAATTTGATTCTTCAGCATTTTCTCTTATTCAGTCTTTTACTATCCTTTTCAAACTCTACAGTTTCTTCCAATCTTTTTTAATTTTTCTTTTCTGAAACCCATACACTGACTTCCACTTTTAGCCAAAACCAGATAGAGCCATGAACTAACTAAGGGTTCTTAAAGGGGTAGAACAGAAAAGGAAGGGAAAGAGGGCATATATAGAAGGCCCTGCACAAGTTCCTTTCATATGGCTTATATTCTTAAGTGCATTGCCAGACTAAGACAAACTCTTAGATTGGCAATTTATCGAAATTGATGAATTACCATTTACCAACACCATGATGATTTAAATTATTAATAAAGAAATAAAATAAACTATGGCACTCACTTGGTGCAATCTGAGTTCTCCCTGCATCAATGGTGATATGTGTTGGTAGGTTTAGTGATTTTGCCCTCTCCTGAAAAGTTTAAATTCTGGTTAATAATTGATAAAACCATTTAAAAGAAATACCGAGATATATCATCAGAAATATTAAAGCTCTAAGGACAAACATAAGTCCAAAAAAATAGGTGATGCCATTCAAACCGGAAAAGTGTTGACCATTTTTTAGAGACAGGTTTGGCAACGACAGAAAGAAACATCAACAAAACCCTAAAGCTTTATATGAAGAGTTATCGACAGCAAGGTTCAAAAGTAAAACATTATATGGTTTACGTACCACATAGAGAAAGATGGATAAATCTAATAAAGAAGAGAGAAACACCATTTAGAACCTCATTTGAGCAAGAAACTGACCACAAGTGTATTTGAATATTCTTCAAAGAATTAATCACTATTTTAACTGCAATTCTCATCAAATCCACAAAACCAAAAGTTCAAGAAAGCGCTTTCACCACTCTCATATAAACAAGTAAATATGGCCTCTACTACCCACAAAAGCAAAACCACTAAATTATTTCTTTCACGCAATACTCCATAAAATGTTAAGTTTCCCACCACATAAATTCTTTCTTTCATGTGAAACTATGGCTTTTTGTTCTGACCATAATTTTCTCTGTTAATAAATTGTCGGTAGAAATTCAATAAACTATAAGGTAGATGGTGTTTACAGTAGAGGGAGTATTCATAATAATATCAGAATATGAAGCACAAGTAGAAATATTAAACCACACTGACTTGCAAAACTAGCATATCTTCCTCACTGTCAATTTTCACAACCACCTTTGGCTGAGCACACATCTCCCACCTGCACATTAACAACATAAGGAAGAAAATGAAGGAGAGAAACACAGACAGAAACAGAATGGAAAGATCAAAATCTATGGTTTCGGTAGTGGAACACCAGAAGGCTCTACCTGTTCAAAGCTTTTGGTGCTCGATGAAGGAGTTTTTTGTAAAGACCCAAAGTTGCGTGACTAAACATTGAAAGAAAACAAAAAGAGTTAGATTACGAACTGAAAAAGAAATGGGATTCAATAGAACAAAGTTCGTCAAGAAAATATATGCAAATCAACCAAGGGTCATGCAACAAGAGGTCAAGAAATCACAGCATCAGATGACCACTTTTTAACAGTAAGAAAGGTCAGTGATTATAAATTTACATGAAAGTCATTATAACATATGGTAAAACGAGGAACCACCAAAGTAGCAGCATTTTGTCAAAAGATGGCAAGAAATGAACCTGCCAATTGGCTGCTTACTGAAACTGCATGGTTGCACATCAGTAACTTAATAGACAACCATACGCATTGAGTTAAATCTTGTTTTGAGGAAATTAAATTCCCAAATAATTACAAAAATTTCTTCCAAGATGCTAGCCATGACTTAATGAGATTTATAATATGCATCACAACTGACAGAGGGCAAATGTTTCAATCATTTATTGAGTACGATCTGCTTTAAGAAATCCTGTTTATCACACCCCAAGCATTCAAGTACAATTCCAATTTAATTGATAGTTTTAAGAGTTCTATTTGGACGTTGGTTCACTTTCTCTTGGACGGATGTTCATTATCAGGATTCAGGACTAGGAATTAGCAAATTCCACATAATTGATGAAAAGTATGGGTTAGAAAAGGATCTATCAACAAACATATAGTAATTATTCAAATATAACAGAATATTTACTGCACGACCTGACTTGATCAGTAAATTTATATCTCAGCAGTAAACATGTGCATCAAACGAAAGCCAAAATTAATGATAAAACTAGAAAACAAGGCTCACCTGCACTGGGCAGCAATTTTCCCTTTACCCATCTTAAGATCATTTCGTACCACCAATACCTGAAGATAATAACAGTAAGACACAGCTGTTCAATGTCTATTTTTTTTACATCTAATAGTTTGTCTTAACATGCCAATCCCTAAGAGAGAAGAGACAGTTTAATACCATTTTAAAATCCTCTAGAATGTCAGCCAACTTTTCGATTTCAAAGGGTTCTTTGGTTGTCTTCTTATTTGCTTTAGAGATTGTAGTATCTTTAGCTCCTCTTGATGAGAGGAAAAAACAAGCAGGATGGCGCTTACCAATGCAGTACCCCAAGGCAAGGCAGCCAGCCCCAACTAGGATGGCACCCAACCATGACAAATCCATCATGTTAAAGCACCAACAATAATTTCCACTTCACACCAAATGCGATAGCAAGCATCCACTTAAAACTCAAAGGAAATCTGCAGGGTGAGTTAACAGATTTCAGAAATTTACCTCGAGCACGAAAATTGGATTATAATATAATTACAATTATGTTACAGCTAATATGAAAGAAAAGAAAAACAATTCAAACTAATAACGTTATTGTTAGTAGTAGTAAGTTAGTAACAATACAGGGAAGAGCTGAAGAAGGGCTTAATTAGGCTCCATTTGGTTGATGCTCTCCTAACTTGCTTTCTGGCTTTGCTATCTACACTCGGCTTCCTATATCATTGCTAAAATGTAAAATCAAATGGTAAAAGGTCTAATCATAATTAATTAAAAAAGGAACAAACAGTTAAAGTTTAGCACCAATTCAAGCATAACTATTGTTCAATAAAAACGTAGAATTACCCATTTTCTTGTCCAACAATAATTGCATTTTTAAAGTTTGGAAAAACATAAACTATTTGTTCTGTATCCAAACATTTTCTTTCGTTGTGCTTCAAAAGCAACAACCAAATAATACCTAAATTAATTAAATTAAGTTAACAGAACTTTAGAAACTCCGAAGCCAATGCCAGTGCCACATCATAAACTTAGGTTGATTCATTCAATTTCCTTATCAGACCAACAAACTTGAACTTCGTCAAATGTGATAGGTCCAATTCAATTAAACACCCAGACATCTATTTTTCATCCAATCATGTTTGACACAAAGGTTTCAGACCATTATAACAATTAAATCTTGAATTTCAAGTTTCAACTTTATCCTAGACATTCATTAATGAAGCAACCATTTCCGCAATCATCATTGGGAGAATAAAAAAAAAACTAAAAAGAAACATAATCAAAAATTGGTAATTGAAATGGCAAAAAAAAATTTAAAGGAACAGGAAAAAAGAAATAGAGAAAGTATACCTATTAGAAACTTGGGTTAGAGTTGGATCATGGATTTATTGAGATTGGGTTAAATGGGAAAGTGGGTTTCTTGACTGAGTTGCTGGGGTTTTGTGTTTGGGTTCAAAGCAAAGGTCAAGGGAACAAAATGGCTGCGACCGATATGAAAATGGGGAGAAAAGAGTGAAATGGGAGGTTGGGTAAAGTCAATAATAAATAATAGCAGCAAGCAAGGAAAGCAGAGAGAAGTAAGCAAAGAAGAAGAGTGGGATCGTCTGCAAGTCGGGCTATCCGCCCAATATCGTAAGTTCGGTTCGGGTTTTGAATAATTTTTTCAAAATTAAATTGGTTTAATCTGAAGTAAATAATAACAATAATAAATATTTTTATTTAAATTTAATATATAAATATTGATATAAAAATTAATTTTAAATTAATTATTAATTTATAAACAATAAATTCAAACTTGCAAAATGAATTACAATCAAGCATAATTTTAACCTAAATAAAAATATAAAAAATTTAAACTATAATCC
>JBBYHL010000009.1:8259264-8271048 GCA_038381835.1 Adansonia madagascariensis
GTGGTAAGCATTTATGGGCATTTTTCATTGGTTTCCCACTTTTGGTAGATAGCATTGTAATTGTAGTATAAATTTTTAGTTTTTTGTAAGCATGTCATTGCAATTGGCATATAATTATATAATAATAAATTATGGCACACTTACTATGTTGGTAGTTAAAAAAATGTACATAAAAATTTATATTTTAAAAAAATTGTAATTAGTAGGTAGTTTTTATTTTGTTATAGAAAAAATACAAATTTACTTGAATTTAATGAATTGGGGATGACATTAAACTTAGTCATTCCCATTATAAATAGTATAGATTGTACATTTCACAGGAGATAATATTGTCCATTTCACAGCGGATTAACTATGTCCCCCGCCCCCCAATATAGGGATATGGAATGACAGAGGCTGGACCATTATATATAGTATAGATTGTACATTTCACAGGGGATAATATTGTCCATTTCACAGTGGATTAACTTTGTCACCCCCCCCCCAATATAGGGATATGGAATGACAGAGGCTGGACCAGTTCTATCAATGTGTCTAGGATTTGCAAAGCAGCCCTTTCCAACCAAGTCTGGTTCATGTGGCACGGTAGTTAGGAATGCTGAGCTTAAGGTCATTGACCCTGAAACAGGCTGCTCGCTTGGCTACAATCAACCTGGCGAGATTTGCATTCGTGGATCCCAAATCATGAAAGGTTTAATTTAGAGGAATATGTTCAAAACTGTTTGATCTATATATAGACTTCATCTCCGACAACCTGGGATCATTTAACATTTTTTTTATAATACAAACTATAGGTTACTTGAATGATAGCGCGGCCACGGCAACCACCATAGATGTGGAAGGTTGGCTTCATACTGGTGATATAGGTTATGTTGATGAAGATGATGAGATTTTCATTGTTGACAGAGTAAAAGAAATCATCAAATTCAAAGGCTTCCAAGTATGTTAGTTAATTTCTCCCTTAATAATTCCCTTACCATTGAGATGTTTTTGCTGTTGCATTTTGACTGATTTTTCTGTTGTTTTAGGTGCCACCAGCTGAGCTTGAGGCCCTCCTTGTAAGCCATCCATCAATTGCAGATGCAGCTGTGGTTCCGTATGTGCTTTCCAACTTGTTCAAGTCATTTTCGTTCACGGCTGACAGTTGCTCTAATATTTAGATACATAGTTTTGGCTAAGCTTAATTATAGTGTCTAAACTTACACAAACTGTCAACTTTTTAACAGGCAAAAAGATGAAGTCGCCGGTGAAGTTCCTGTTGCATTTGTGGTTCGATCAAATACCAATGATTTTGAGCTTACTGAACAAGCTGTCAAAGAATTCATTGCTAAACAGGTATGAAGATAAATATTCCATTCCTTGCCTCCATACTAATTCCTTATATAGTTCCAAATCACAGTCACGGATGCATATGCGGATTTCACGGGAATTACATAACACATCCCTTTGTTTTGTGTGTTACCAAAACAGGTGGTGTTTTACAAGAGATTGCATAAGGTGCACTTTGTTCATGCAATTCCCAAGTCTCCTTCTGGAAAGATATTGAGAAAAGACCTTAGAGCCAAGCTGGCTGCTGCACCAATTACCCGACTGCCATGAAAATTTCTTCTATATAATTTAATTCGGCTTTCAAATCGTCAAGGACCATGCATGCTGATTTTTCTTACTTAGGTTTAAATGTGTCAAAAAGAGTTCTTGGAAGCAAAAAAACCAATATGCCATTAAATCCTATGTTATATTAGGTTGGTTCTTGTTTTTCTTAAAGTTGTCCAATGCCTAAAAGTTGTAATGTAATATTTGTTTCGTCTTGTTCTTGAAATAAGAGGGAAACCAGAGCCATTATTGTCGCTTGAAGCAGTTTAGCTCAACCTGTAAGATTTGGAATTAGGTTTTGATAGACATTCTAAGTTCCAGCTTGAAACGTTCTCTCCTGTATTGAAAAAAAAAAAACAAAAGAAAAAGAAAAAATCATTCTTTGAATTGCTTCCATTTTTCTATAAATCTTTGTACCATTTATTGTGATTGTGTGTGTGTGTATGAATATGATTGTGTTAGAATTATAAGGAATTACTGCTATTGTCTGTTAGTACGAACGTCAGCCCTGCTAAAACAAATAGCTCGCCAAACCAAGACTGAGGAACTCAGAAGTCCATTCACCCAGCCCACATGGATTCCAGCAATCAAGACAAATACTATGGGCCTCGCCCTGCTTACCTTTCAATGTCCGTTTATTTCACTGCAAATAATTATTTAAAAATATTTTTTGAATTTTTTTATATTTGTTTAAGAAAAATAATTTGATCAAAAAAATAAAGTATATTTTGTGAAAAATATCTTTTACCTTTGCAAAGTGAAAGATATTTTTTAAAAGAAAGTTCTCTATTATATAATATAATTTTTATTTTAAAACGAGTTAAATATTATTATTAATAAAAATATTTAATTTTTAACTTAAAAATAGTAAAATATTAATATAAATTTATTGTGAATTATAATAGGTTTATTGTAAAGAAGGATGGGCTGCAGGATTAGATTGAGCCTAGTACGAGATGAGCTGTAAAAATATCAATTTAATAGGTCGATTTGGTTTAAAAAAAAATTGTAAAATCACAAATAGACCGATTAGACTGTATTAATCACTCTGTCCAAACTGTTTATGATCAAAATTGAAAAAATAAAACCGAAAAAACCGAATACGTCGATTTAGTTTGATTTTTTCGATTTGACCGAAGGGTTGCTCACCCCTACAAATGGATAGTGTCATCATTTCAAGTCTCATGGATTAGACAAAAAGAAAAACACATGATGAACGTTCAGGTGTGAGCAAGTGTTCTTTTCAAAAAAAAAAAAAAAAAAAAATTCCCCAAGCATTGATTTCCTTTTCTTTGATTTGTTTGTGACTTTCTTGTTAGGACCCCACCCCCCAACAAAAAAAATCTTCATGCTCGCCTGCTTTGCAGATTTGCAGACAGGACAAGAATCACTAGACTTGCTCGAGCGAAGGTGTCTGCAAGGTAGAAAGAGAACGCATGAGCTCCTAGAGTTGCAGTATTTACAGGACTCTTTTTTTTTTTTTTGCTGATGCTCTCTTGTTGAACGTCTCTTTCTAGTTGATCTTTGACACAGGAGCCATAAAAAATGGATTCTGCATCTTTAGCTGAATTGGTGAACCAGATTCGGCTCTCTCTGACCTGTTCAAGTCTATCGTTTTAGATCCATAACTATGGCTTGGTTTGCTTTGGCAAGTCTTTGGCATGACTCGCTCTCCATTTCCGCTTTTCTTAGGCAGGCTTCGAGCTCCCTTTTTTTTTTTTTCCCCTCTTTATTGCTCCTTCTAAGTCTTCGTCCTTTCGCCTCATCAAATACATAGCCTTTGGTTCCATACTCTTTAGCATGACGATCAGTTGTCGTTTCCTTTGCTCTGGTAAAGCATACCTTGGCCTCTCATTGTGCGTTTTCCCAAGGAAACAGGAGAATTTTATAAACTTTTGGGTTTTTATAAAATTGTACAATATTTTTTTTAAATTAGCTTTTAAGCATAATTTAATAAACTAAAGTGATATATATCATGTTTTTAATTGATTACAAAGAAGAAATTTTGAAAAAGTTAAGTACTATTTTAATAAAAAAATAATTTAAATACTTAAATTGATATTTTAAAAATAAAGATATCACATTAATAATATTCACAAAATTCATGCGCCATTTATGATTTTAATCCTCTTGAAAAGTTAATTTCAACCAAACAAACGGAGTGGTGAAATTAAACTCTCCAGCAGTGACAGTATAGGACCAGTTATAGCGGCTTTAATCACAAAAATTCCAAATTTACACACACGCACACACACAAAAAGCAAGCGCCAAGTAACAATCAATCATGGAGGAAAACTTGGAAGGGAAGAAACAGATGACAAATGATACAGAGGGTAAGGATTTTTGCTCCGTTACTAAAACGCATGGGCAAAAGATTGGAATTCCTGGATATAAGTTTCGGCCTACAGCTGATGAGCTGCTCTTGGATTATCTGATAAATAAAATCATGGGTTACAAACTTCCTATGGATCTTATTGAAGAAATCGATCTCTATGCTTACGATCCTCATGAACTTCCGATGAGTAATAAATCTTTTTCTCTTATTTAGGGTTTTTTTAAATTTTTTTTTTTGAATGTCTTTGTTATACATTTCTGGACTTGTTTGTATTCATTTATTGAAGTTACATTGCAGTCTTATTTGCTATTATTCAGTTAGTCTTTCAGCATCATTGAATGGCTAATATTAAGGTTGGCTTCAATATTGAGACGTGCAATTTATGAATCGGAAAAGATATAAACTCTTATAAGAATTAGAAGGTCTTTACCTGCACCGCAAGATTGAATTTAGCAAAAGTTATCTTTAAACTTTCATGGGAATTTAGTTTTCTAATGTTTACTTTTTGTTGTTTTAATATGCTAACGGAGCTTCTTTTAAGAACACCCTTTTGTTTGAGTACTTAAGTCTATTATACTTCAATGGTTAGACCGTGGAATTTTAGTTTGGAAATTTCCAATTCGAGCATTGGAGTTTAGAGGTGGTTTCTGGAATTAGGGAGTATTTCATTCCATTTAGTGATGCATGACTAGATCGAATGAGTTTTTATATGTAACAAAAAGGGAAGAAAAAATTGATTTTATGAGCTTTCATCTTTCAGCTTTCTTGAGTTTTCAGTTTCTTAATTGAGTAGCATTGAGGTTGGCTTTTCAAGATGGATTTTTTTTTTCTTTTTAATTGGAGAAAGCCTAATTATTTGAGGTAATAGATAAATGGAAATATAACAGTGAGAAGGACGTCTATTTCTTCACTCTACTGCCGCACGGTTTGACCGAAACTGAGCCAACAAGAAGAAATAGGATAACAAAAGGTGGTTACTGGAAGCATATTGATGCAAAGATGATTTATCATAAGGGTGAAATCGTTGGTTATGAGAACTACTTTTTGTTTTACATGGGACAACCACCGAATGGAAAGAAAAGCCCCTGGACCATGCAAGAATTCGGACTTAATCCCAGTTTGCTTCTTTTTGAAGAAGTCAGTGACAGCATTAAGACCAAGGTATCAACAATACTCTCTATTCTGATTTTCTTTCTACGTAGTTTTTGGCCTTAATATTTTGTCCAACTGTTATAAAAAAAAGTCTGATTTGTTACTGACTTAGCCTTTTGCTTGACTTCTTTCAGTTCGAGAGGTATGTTGTTTGCAAAATAACAAACACAGACATTTGATAGAAGTTCAGTAGACGGAGGAGGGCAATTTCAAATTCATGATAGGAAATGGCTCAACTGAACAGATGAATTTACATTTGTGTTCTATTGTTAGTTACTTTCTTTGTAGAGGAAAAACAAAAAACCAATTCAGAGATTTGTTAAATCTTGGGGGATTTTTGTGTCAAACTGAAGTCAAGTAAAAGTAGAAATTGAACTTTGAATTGCTCTGTGGTTCTCTTTTGGATTCAATCGAATGTTCTGAAGTTGCACATTGTTATAAATTTCATTTTGCTTTATGTAACTTTGTTTACTTACTGTTCCTGGGAAACAAAACAGATGGTAATTTCTGTTCACAAGATGCATTCTTGTGGCATTTTTATCTCTTTGTTTATATTTTCTGGTATCGGATATCCATTCATATTTTGATCTTCATGTATGAGCATGGAATCATCTCTTTGGTTGCTAAAATTGGGGCAAATACAAAAGGTGAATAAAGCTTGAGTTTGTCTTTTCTGGTGGTTTACTTCAGAAGGTTTTTCTTAAGGAAAGTTGTTCAAAAGTTTGAATGAGTAGTTATGAAGGTCCTTTTTGTAATCCTATTCTTACCAATATTTCTCAGTAACATTTACTATCGTGTTCAAGGATGCTGCAGGCAAGGGGTGACTGCATTGAAACAATGCCTTCCGTTACAGTTTTGTCTCAAATCTGTATACTTTACCTTATGGCTTTGCTTTGGAATCTATTTCTATACAGTTCTATAAGGTTTTTGATTAATATGCGGCCATCTTTAAATTGCCTTGCCCTCTTTGATTTGAATAAGTTTTTTATGTTTATGCCTTCTTGTAAATTATCAGTAGAACATTTTTTTTCTTATTTCTTCAACCATCGTATGCAGAGAACAAGCTTTATTATGTTTCCCTTATTCCATATTTAAATGTTGGTGTATCTATGTCTCTCTAAGAAACTATGAACTTCAACAAAGTGGAGTGGAAAAGATATTTCTAGCTTTCCTGCCTCCTTGTCATTTAACGTTGAGCTTTTCTCATTTTCCTGCATGTGCTCTAATTCATTCCATGTGTATATTTTACCATATAACGTGAAACCAAATATGCAGTTCTGGTTTTTGTGCATTTGCAAACTAAATACATTTTCTAGCTTCCGCACCCCTCTATTAGTAGGTTCTTTTCACTGTGTTAATAAAATGTTTTCTCTTGGTTACATGGCCCTCGAAAGTACAGGATCAAATAAGTATGTTAACATTGTTTGTGAAGGATGAAGAGGGAAAAGGACTCAGATAGTGTCTACTTAGAGCTTACCCGGTATATTATTCACTTTCCATGTAATAGTGCTTCATAAATGTAAGTTTTATATATGCACACACAAAGAGTCAAAGGTAATTTAATTTCTTTCTAATGTTTTAGGTTCTCTAAGATCCATGGACTCTTGTGAAAGGTAGGCTTAATATATGTCAAATCAATAATTCAATGTTATATACTGAACTGTTATGATGTCTAACACTTACATAGATTGAGTAATCTGCTCTTATAGAAGTTTTTATCACACTTCTATTTGTCTTAATATCATGTACTTCAAAGAAATTGGATGGTGGTTTTAGGCTATTAGTGCTCTTTAAATACGAGAAAAAGGTGCATTGAGCTGAGTTAATCTCAGCATAAGCTTGATCCTGGCAGCAAGGTCCAAAATTTGAGCTTGCATGTGGTGATATTTAACTTGAACAAATCGGATGGAGAAATAGGGGGGCATTTTTTATCTCCATATCAACTAGGGACTAATGGGTCTTTTTTGATGCTTTTGATAATGCATTTTACATTTGAGACCTTTTTTGAATCAGGGAGAATGCAAAGCAAGCATTTTTTTTTTTAAACATGTTTCGTTGTGCCTTGAAACATGAAAACAGAAAACTTCTCTTTTAGAAGCCTTCTTATATTTATTTTGAAGATATATAGCATCTCCTTCTTAGCAATATTTTTTCACCTTCATTTATTTGTTAGTCACCTGGCATGACTTATTGCTTTTTGACGGTGAAGATTGGACCGGTCTTAGTTAATATCTTTGCTTGGTCATTGATGCTATGCATTTCTTTACCATGATCACAATTTTGCTAATAGAAGGCAAAGCTTAGAAAATATAGATAATAAATTTACATTAGAAGTTTCGGATCATAGTTTGCATGCTTTAGTGTTTTTTATTCGTTGTTCAATCTAAATATTCCTTTTTTTCCTTTTATTTTTTTTCCATCAAACTTTTGATTTGACTTTTATAATTACCTTCTGATTATAATGGTTCATCGCATGTTTGTTAAATTTGCTTTGTTTCGGTAGCCCGTAGAAATTATGGTGTACTACTGTAGTTTATGTGGAAATTGTATGAGGCATTCCAGAATTGCAAAATTTTAAGCTGGTGATTTTGTTTTTTATTGGAAGATGATTTAAAACATGATTGAAAGTATGGTATATCCTACCTTTTGCAGAGCACACTTGGTTTACCAAATGACCAGTGCCAAGTTCAGCCGGAGGGTATCTCATCAGGACAGCCCAACTCTCCTCAACAAGGTAACGTAACCACATTATGATAATTTATTCAATGATAGCTAGTATTCACTTTAAGTCATGAGCATTTAGGTTTTCTCCATGGATTGAAATTGCTGTTTGTAAACTTTGAGTTCTGCAGTTGATTTTTTAATAATATGAAAAATTGCAGAATATTTTGAAAGGTCAAATGTTGAAATTATATATATATATATATATATATATGTATATTACATATTTTCTACTTCCAAATGCTGATTATTGAAGAAAAAAACAAAACCGGTTAATTTCTTTTGTGTTCTATACTCAGCTATATAGGCCTAGCAGTGACTATCATGGTGCAAAATTTTCCTGTATGATAACATCTTTGAAAATAGTCTACTTTCATCATTGTTGTTGCCTCTTTTTCTTGTTTTATGTGTAAAGAGTTCCTTTATAGATATGCACTACTTAAAAATTTAAAGCTGTCGTGCTAAGTTGACAATTTGGTTTCAATGAATATGAATTTACCCTTAAATTATAAAAGTAAATAAAAAATTGTATTATTTAAATAATTTTTTTGAGATTCATACAAGGAGCATCTTTTGCTTATGGCTAGTGTCTAGCCTGATCCTCAAGCATCTATGGTTCTTTATACGTACAGTTTATTTTACCGACCTTTCTCTACAACAAATCACCAAGCTTGCAATTGCAGAAGAAAATAAGAAAGAATCACGGTTTATAGTTCAGCAAATTCAACCGTTTTCTTCCCATCATGTGCCTTGCGGAAGAAATGTTTGACATAATCTGAATAAAGAACTTGCTTATAAATTGGTTTCTCACCACTTGCAATCAATTCAGGCAAAGGTCCAATCATATCACCGGGTCTTGGATTCACAAAAATTGGGACTGAAATTCTGTTCTTTTTTCCATTGGCGACCACACGATGTTCAACACTCCTGTACCTGCCATTGCTTATTATTTGCAATGCATCTCCAACATTGATCACAAGGGAACCCTTAATTGGAGGAACATGGATCCAATTATCACCCTGGTTTCCTCTTACATAAAGACCTCCAATCTCATCTTGAAGGAGAATTGTAAGAGTGGAGACATCAGAGTGACGCCCTACTCCAACAGTGAGTTCAGGGTTTGGACAAATAGGATAGTAGTTAAGGTTAGTCCTCATTGAACCAATCAACAATGATTTTTTTGTTTCATCAATCTCATTCACATTGAGACCCTTCATTAGCACCTGCAATAGCTGTTTAATGACAACTTCAGACTTTTTCATGTAATCCAGCACTTGCTCCCTGTAAGAGAAAAAAAAGGTTAATTAATATATTTGTTAGCAAATTGTCTACATGTCAGGATATTTTTTTATGCATGCAAGAAAATGTAGCAAATAAATAATTGGACTCTTTGTTTCATACCTGCAGACAGGAGGCCACAATGCAGAAGCCTCTTCTTCAGAGACGTAAAACAGGCTAAGGTAATCTTTCCACTCAAGAGCCTTCTCTGCTTGAGGGCTAAAACTTGTGCCGAACCTTACATTGTTTGAAGACGAATGTTCCTTGGAATACTTATTTTTTACCTCAGCAGGTAACCTAAAGAACATATAAGTCGCATCTTTAACATTCTCTAGCACTTCAATGGGCACATCATGGTTAACAATCTGGAAGAACCCCCATTTTGATGCGGCATCACAAATTGATTTTGCCACTTGAGGGTCTTCCCAGTTTGACATATCAATGATGGGAATGGATTCTTGGGCTATGATATCGGCCATGCATATTCTTTCTTCCAAAGGTTGGATATATTGCTTAGGGAGGGCTCTGAGGCCCATTTCAGACAAACCCTTCACTCCATTCCCTTGGTTAATAACAAAATCAATGAGAGCTGAGGAATCACCAAATGGTTCAGCAAGTGCAGGAGCCATTGGTTTGATTGATTTTGTTCTTTGAAGTAGGTAGAGCTTGAAGAGAATGCAGTAGTGAAGCTTGCTTTGAATGCAGTGCTATATGTCTCTCTCTATATATATGCTACCATTTTGTGTAGCTAGGCACACCGCCTCTGACCTTTTGGGTTTCTTAATTAATTATATTTGATAATATGAAGGAAATATATATATATTTATATGTGTGTGTTTGTGTGTTTGTCTCACCAACCCAATGCAGTGGAAAGTAATGACTTTGAAGTTTCAAAAGAGCCAAAGGATTACCTTGACGGCTTATATCACCAAAAAGGAACATGTGCATCATATGTTGGCTTAGGTGAGTAGTTAAGAGCTGTTGAATAATCATTTTGAGTCTTCCAAGTCCTTTTCATCACTCCTCAGCAGCCAACTAATTATCCTAGATAATTTGCCACTGCCAGTCAGCCGGCCTACCTTTTCCTTTTTTTTTTCTTTTTTTTGCAGCTTCATTGACGCATTAGCCTAAATGAGTCTAGAATGGTAGGCTGAGTTCCATGGTTTGGATTTTCTAGGAGCCCCGTTCATAGTTTAAAGCAGGTTCGTTGTACTTTCTCTCTTTCTTTTTTCGTATTGTGCTGCAACTTGCTTGCACATGCAGACACTCTCTTTCCTTGCCTTCGCTTTCTCACAATCTTCTCTCCCTTTATATGAAATTGTTTTGTTTCTAATAATTGGCCTCTCGTATTCTTCCACTTTTCAAAGAAGCTTCCAGTTTTTTAAACCTATAAAGTTTGGTTAAGAAGCATTATGATCCTAAATCAAAATTGATAGCCAACAATTCAAGTTGAATTGTCAATAGAAAAATAGTTAGGCTTTCGTGGTGAGACTAGTCGCCGTGAAAATTAAAGTGAGATTAAAAATGATGGTAGCGGTGAAATTAGTTAATCGGTGGTGATATTATAATCAGCGGTAAAATATATGTTTAGATTTAAATGTAACGGTTTATAGTAAGATAAGAATAGAAATTGATCATTATCGATATTAGATTAAAATGTATATATTTAATGAAAATTTTAGTTGATTTGATAGTTATGAAATTAATAATAATAATAAAAATAATAATAATAATTTATTAAAATTATATTTATGTCAAATAATAATTTTTAATAAATTAATTAAAAATTAATAAAATATACAAATAACAATTTTTTGTTATTCATGTAACTATTTATTTTAATTAATTCATATTAATTTTATAATAATAAATCTTATAGTTTTATTATATTATTATATCAAATAAAATATATTTATTATATAATAAAATTTACATATTTTATTTCCCAATTAAAAGAAAAAAAAAAACCCAAAAGGGTTGAAAGGGTAAAAAGGCCCTCCGACTAGAGCCTTAAGCTCTAATGGGAAATGAGGTGGCTATACCATTTGTACCCGACATGAGATAATTTCACCGGTTAAAGGGTGTATTCCTCAAGATTTCATGGTGAGATGAAATTCAAATGGACCTATACATGTGCTTTGCGCTTTGCGCTTTGCATGTGGATGATATAACATTAATATTATTTGCTTTAACATATATATATATATATATATATATTCAACCATAAATGTTTGTCATAAAAAAGAAGACTTTGATTAGCATAAATTCAAAGTGAAGATGGAAGAATATGGGATTGAATTGATAATGAGCAAATAGCAATTGCTTCAAAAAGTGGGGGTTTCGTGAAATTCATAGGTACATTGGGATTTTGATTCCTTGAGACTCTCATCGTGCTACCATTGTTTTATGTTGGCTGACGTGATAGGATTAGGAATTTCTCTTATTGACCATCCGGGTTCCGAATGCAACATCGTCATTGGATTTATATTTTGGGGCTGTTGATTAATTTGTTATTTGTTTTGTTATTAGCATATGGTTGTTAGAGAGAGAGTCTTGTGTGAAAATATATAAATATGATATTAGTGCATAGATTGTTTGATCTACTTAAACATAAATGATAACATTATTATTATAACAGTAAGTAGTTTTTAACTTAATTTTATATATTAAAATATTAATATAAAAAGTTTACATATTTTAATAGC
>JBBYHL010000009.1:8272392-8287121 GCA_038381835.1 Adansonia madagascariensis
TTAAAAAATTTAAAAATTTAATTAAACTTACGAGCTATCCGAGTCGGACATTAATTAAAATACTCAAACTCGAACACTACACGACAAGATCAAATTCAAGTTTTTTTTTTTTAATACAAGTTTCTTGTTTACATACTAATTATTTAAAAAAATGTGTATAAAATTATTTTCAAAATTAATAAAATTATTATGAATGATATATTATCATGTCTACCAATAAAAAAAGTCCAACATCCATTCTGTAACACTACAATTTTTCACTTTTCACCTCAGCTCACGTCGCTCTCACTCTCTTGCTGTCTCTCCACCTCAAAATTAATAATTTAAATATTTATTTTATAAAATGCCAAAAGGAAAAAAAATATAAAAAATAAAAATATTTTAGGATATGATATAATATTATATATTAAAAATTATATAAAAATAAATATTAATGTATAAAATTATGTTAATATATAATATTTTAATCATAATAATAAAAAATTTATAATATGAATATTTTTATTGCCGTATCATTTTGAAAAACCTCGCTCTCTTTCTCTGCTTCAATTTTAAGCTGTCATTTTTCTTTTCTTTTTTTTTCAAACATTATCACTCTCTAAGTAATATATATAAGTTCTTTGTCTATCTCTCTCAAAGAGTATTTTTGACTCCCCAAAGCCCTCTACGCTTCCCTTCTCTCTTTGTTGAAAAGATCCACGGATTTGTTAGGGTTTGGTCCGTACGGTTTCTAGGGTTTTTGCTAAGTAATATTTCTAGTGGATTATAGTGTTGGGATTTATTTTGGGGGAAGTGAGAGAGGGGAGTTCGTTTTTTTTTTTCTTTTTGCCCTAAGATATGGCAGCTGAGAGGCTTAGGGATTTGAGTCAGCCGATTGATGTCTCCTTACTGGACGCTACCGTTGCGGCCTTTTACGGCACCGGATCTAAACAAGAGGTTCGATTATTTCATTGCTCTTTTTTTTTTTACGATAGTTAAATTTTTTCTGTTTCCCTTACTTGACTCGTTGACTGGGAAGTAAGGGGATAAATTTATATTTTGGTTCCAATATTTTTAGTTGAAAGTAGTTTTCTGTTTGGTTCCAATAAAGTAAAGGGAACTGGTAGGGGTCAAATTAATAAGGGAATCAAAAAGATTGCATTGAGATAAAGAAATAGAGAATTGTAGAAGAAAGGTAGAAAGATAGAGATTAGAGAAGAGAGGGAGAAGAATCGAGAAAGAGAGACACAGTTTTTTCATTTAGTTTTTCATAACCGTAAATCTGCATTATTATGCATTATGTAATCCACTTAAAACCAACATTTACGATACTACCACTAAGGTTACAATGCACACATTTTGACCTGTAACAATACTTCTCCCTTCAAAACATCCTTCTCCTCAAGGATTTTCCAACTCTGTGTATCCCTACTCTCAAAAACCAGTTTTGCTTCATTAACTAAACAGCTATAACCAGCATTGATCAAGAACATTGGAGTACCACCAAAACAATGAGAAACAACCTGTTTCATAGCACTTGTATCGCCATTTTGGAGACCTTTGAGATGTGGTAGCATAGGAGAATGCCTTTCAACAATATCCGTAAGTGGGCTCCAGTGAATTGGATTCTCACCACCATCTAATCTGTTCTTTGCAACGTCTACTGCCTTATAAGGCTCCAATGAAATAGCTCCAAGCAACATTCCCCCAGTGTAACATCTTCGAACAAACGATAAGGCATGTTTAATTTTTCCAACAAGAATTGGTGAACCACAATAACTTGAAAATAACGAGCTGCCCATCTTAGAAAGAATTTTGAGAAAACCAGCTTTAATCGTCTTGCAAAAGTTTGTTTCAGTCTGTGCCATTGTCGCAGTTGTCATTTTTCCATTCCACATTAATATGGCTGGGCATTTTGGGGGATTTTGGGTTCGTAGGTTTTAATATGGCTGGGCATTTGGGGGAGGGGGATTTGGTGGAACTGTTTGAATTTTCTAGGGTTTAATGTGACTGAGTTACTTGATTCCATTTTTTAGTTAGGACTTTTAATTTCTTTCTAGTTGGCTATGGGCAATTCTGAAGTATCTTTTTTTTTTTTTTTTTTTTTTTAAGAAAAATTGTAAGAATTATTTTCTGCTATAAAAAAAACAAAGGAGTGTTGACTGTTGAAGTCTTTAGCTGATGTATCTTGGTTTTTAGTCCTTTTTGGTTTGATAGGTTTTATATTTTTTCCATTCGAATGTAATTATTGTGATAGAAGTAAGAAAAAAAAAAAGAGAATTATATTTCTCTCGCTTTGACCAACTTTTCAAATCTCTGTAAAAATTAATAGATTTGGAGAGAGGTGAAACCCGATAGTGCATTCTTTATTGTTTGCACATTGATGGATATGCCCTTTAAATCATTAATAACTCATTTTGTTTTATCGGTCCTGTTACCAAAATAACAAGAGAAAACGTTGAATTTCTTTTAGTTCATTTCATTCTCTCTTGTCACTTATTTTCTGTTCTCTTATTCTGTCTAATGTGCTGTGGCAGTTGATCAAGTTTATGTATTCATCCTTTCTTTTTCTTGTTTTTATTTTACTTTGGTTTCTCTATAGCTGAACATATTATTTATTTATTGGCTGAAAAAAAAAAGGTTATCTAGTTTTGTTGTTTATGCTCAAGAATTTTAGGAAGAGCTGTGTGAGACCTTAATTCCCTAGGTTGCTGACCATGATTAATTCTTGGAATAATTACTTTCAGTTACAGTTTATATTTTTATGGTGATGGTACTTGTTCTTCTAGAAACCAGGCAGTGGTATTTGAAACTTTCTTCTGCAGTTAAAAATTTTCTGTTGTGAGTTTACTATGATTATGGACAATCTTTTTGAGGTTAAATTATTGAGGGATCAATAGTTAAATTTACTTTTTGATTAGAGTTAATCTGATGCCGTTGTTTTTAGTGGCAAAAGACCTTTAAAATAGTAATGTTTCCCTCACCAAATTAATAATCCTAAGTCTATCTACCTCAATTGAAGAAAAAAAAAATTCTAAGTCTAGAATCTCATTTACAATTCAGTAATAGTTGTGATTTCAACTTGTTGATCAAACATCATCAATTTTATTTTGGTTGCACTGTTGATAAAAGTGAATGATTTGTCAGATAGTTACTACCACTATTATATTTCTGGCATTTGACTAGTCGCTTTTGTTTTTTCGTATATGACATGCCTTATTGGGCTATAATTATATTTTGGCTTGGTCTTATTATCATGTTTTTTGTTTTAATATTTTTCCCTTAACTCTGCATCACTTTTGCAGAGAGCACATGCAGATCTCATCTTGCGAGATTTACAGAATAACCCAGATATGTGGCTTCAAGTTGTGCACATCTTGCAGCAGACAAAGAGCCTGAATACCAAGTTCTTTGCCTTGCAGGTCAGTCAAAATGAGTCTTTTTTATTTTTTTTATTTTTTAAATCTATAATTGCTACTATGGCAAACTTGCTCAACGGAGTTCACATTCCTGTGTTGTGAAGCTTGTACCTGATACTTTTGTCTTGCCCTTGTGGCTGCCTTGGTGATTGGTACTTTTGAAGAACTTTTTCTAACAAATGACTTGAGTATTGCAAATACTGTTAGAAAAATTTGAAATCCTGCATTCAATCTGATGATTTTAATGAGCTTTTTGCCGTGCATTTCTACAGGTTCTTGAAGGTGTTATCAAGTATAGATGGAATGCTTTGCCTGTTGAGCAGCGAGATGGAATGAAAAATTACATTTCTGAAGTCATTGTACAGGTAAAAGAGCTTTTAATTGATTTTTCTCCTTGGACACTTTGAATTGATTTTTCTCCTTGGACTGAGAAATCTCAAAATTTAGTACCTTTTATCCCATTTATTTCCTTTCTTTTTGTTTTTGTTTTTGTTTTTGTTTTGTATATTCAATCTTACATTTTCTTTCTCTTGTACTAGTTGTCAAGCAACGAGGCCTCCTTTCGAGCAGAAAGGTTGTATGTCAACAAGCTAAATATCATATTGGTTCAGGTAAAACTCACCTGCCTTACAAAAAATGTATTTCATAAAGGAGCAAGCTTGCTTTAGAGGTCATTGAGTTTGTTACAAATTATTTGGCCTGCAGTATTATTTTTTTTTTATCAAGGGCAATCTTTACAAGTTATAATACAAAAAATATTATTTATAAATTTCTCCTTAGAAGATTTCACAAGTATTACTTCTTCTTTAATCTAAAATGAGAGGAAATTAATAATTACAAGAAATTCATTTATATGGTAATTGTAATCTAAAAAATTATATGCCTACTGAATTTACAGATCTTAAAGCATGATTGGCCGGCTAGATGGCAAAGCTTCATTCCTGATCTTGTTGCAGCTGCAAAAACTAGTGAAACAATATGTGAAAATTGTATGGCAATACTGAAAGTAAGTTTTGTATTAGAATTCTTCCTTACTAAAACTGGATGCAGAATGTGATGGTAACACAAGCTTTTCTGTGGTCAGCTTCTAAGTGAAGAAGTTTTTGATTTCTCAAGAGGTGAGATGACTCAACAAAAAATTAAAGAGCTTAAACAATCATTAAACAGGTGAGAATATTTTTCTTATTTTGAGATCAAGTTATGCTTTTGTGGCTGTCTAGTGTTGAGATTTCTGTTTACATTTTAGTTTCTATTTTCTAATTGTTGCTGTATCCAATTTTTGGATGTTCATTGGTAAGATCTCTCTTTGTATTTTTGTTACAGTTGTATAATATTTCTAAACTCTAACTGCGTGGTTCTTTTTTTTTTTAATTATTAAACGGAAAGCCCAAAGCTCAGTTGTTAGTAATTCTAAGTTATGTGAATCAAAGTTTTGTCTGAAAAAAGTTCTGCTTAAATTTTTGGCACATCTGTCTGCCCTTGGATATGCCCCTCTTGGCGATCATGTTAACAACTATGACTTGTGGACATGGCTTGTTTGGGAAACTGTGTCTTGCGAATTTGTGTTTGCCAGTTGTCATATGATATTGGGCATATGGACTCATGGCTTGCACATTAAATTGGCAACAAGACATGAGATTAGGTCAAACAGTATGTGAAAAACAGGTCAGAAAGAAACATTACCAAAATGTCCTGCCACCTTTGTTACATGGACTCTTTAATAGTGGTTGTCATACCCATGCCTGACACCTCATCAGTAGGATACGGAACATAATTGGAGTTTAGCTTCATCACAAAAGTGGACATGGCTGTTGTGACTGTTGCAACTGGAGGAGGAAGAAGAAGTTTGGTGTATCCTTTCTCTGGTTTGATCCGTACGCCACTTCCTTATCCCCGTTAGGTTCCTCTTTTATCTTTGTATCTTGACTAGGTTGTTTGAACTGAAGTTTGGGCTGGTAATTGGAGATGAAAATGGAAATTGATTGGTGGAATAGACAAAAGTTATTGGTTGATTTTGGTGTTCTGGCTGAAGCTATGGCTTTAACGAAGATATATTTTGGCAAAAGGAATGAGTTCAAGAAAGATTATTGTACTTAATTGTGAATACAATGGTATAAATAATATTTTAAATGAAATTAATTAAATAATACAAAACATATTTAGATGTGGATAATTTATATGCAATTTTATGAATATAGAAGTAAATAAACTTACTTATTTATATATGGTATTGCATTATTTGCATTTATATATCTTTATGTAAGACATTCTTTTGACTTTTTAAGGTATCCATGTACCCTATCTGATTTTTGGATTCTATTTAGCCAATTTCATGAGTCCAAAATTTTAAACAAAAGATGATTTACATAGTTGAATACATACTACTGTCGGATACCGATACCTTAGTCCATGGAACTTTCCACCTCTTAAATATCAAGTTTGGGCCCTTCTAAGCTATCTAATGTCCAGATATTTTTTTTTTGATTCTGCATATGAAAAGTATTAAATAGTGTAGAATCTGATGAAGATCTCATCTTTTTTTGATTGGTACAAAGAAAATGGTTGAAGCTCTCATTAACATCCTATTATTGATTATGGAATTTACCTAGCTGTTCGAATTAAGCAGTATATGGTCTCACTGATGGTAATTTTATTCTTCCAAGCTAGTTTATGTTTTTTGTTTGTTCTTTGTGGAATTCATCTTGCTAAATGTTTTATTGGTTTTCTACAGCGAGTTTCAACTCATTCATGAGTTATGCTTATACGTACTATCAGCTTCTCAAAGAACAGAGCTTATACGGGCTACTTTAGCCACCTTGCATGCATTTCTTTCCTGGATTCCTCTGGGCTATATTTTTGAATCAGCATTGGTAAATAATTCTTGACCTCTCAAGTGACTCAGCTGTCAATGTTTTGTGCATGCAACTTTTTTTGATGAGGTTGTTTTGATTTATTATCGTTATCATTTGATTCACTTTTCATTCTGTATTAATGTGTTTAACAGCTGGAAACACTTCTAAAATTTTTCCCTGTGCCGTCGTATCGGAATCTCACCCTCCAGTGTCTAACAGAGGTAAATGTTTTTTTAGAACTTTTCCCAAGTGGAATAAAGTTAATATTCTTGTCACTCTAAGAATGTGGAGCTTTATTTATTACATTTATGGATGATTGCAGGTTGCTGCCTTAAATTTTGGAGACTACTATAATGTGCAATATGTGAAGATGTACAATATATTCATGGTCCAGTTGCAGGTGTGTGTCAGCATGTACTGTTTAAGTTCATTGTGATTTGCACTTAGAACTTAGCTTTGCAGAAAAGGCTCATTGTTTTTTATTTAATTGGCTTGATATATTTATATATATATATATATATATCTGATGTTGCTTTTCTTTAGTTCTTTCTTTTCCTATTGTTAATATTTGGGTACTTTTTGGGATGTTTGTAGACCACTCTGCCTCCAACTACGAACATCCCTCAGGCTTATGCACATGGAACCAGTGAGGAACAGGTATGTTTCCAGTCAGATGCTTCTTTTTTGGCTTACTTTTTTATTTTATTAAATTTTGTCTATGCAAACTTATTGTTTTATGTTATTTTTGCAGGCATTTATTCAGAATTTGGCACTGTTCTTCACTTCATTCTACAAGGTAAGTTACCTATGAAACCAACAAAGCTCCTTCGGATCATAAGGTGAAGATGGTTAATGAGTGATAGGGTTGGTTTAGCACCGACTTGAGTCCCGCGTCTGATGTGGTTGACGAGTCACTATATGCTTGCGAAGAATGATCCAAAATACAAATATTGTTGTTCTAATACATATTTTTACAGTTGATTTTTTCTTCTTTTTGATTAAGCATATTGTTAATACAGGATTGATCATTGTTTTCAGTTTCATATTCGGGTGCTGGAGACTGTACAAGAAAATATTTCTGCATTGTTAATGGGTCTGGAGTATCTTATCAGCATATCTTATGTGGATGATACAGAGGTCTTTAAGGTATCATGGCAATTTAATATCCTTCATTTGTGAATTATGTGTTGTATCAACTTGTTCCTTTTTTAACCTTTAAGAATTTTTTCTAAAGTATTATGTTTCTTATCTTCTGGTTAACTAGGTTTGCTTGGACTATTGGAACTCATTGGTCTTGGAGCTATTTGATGCACATCATAACCTGGATAATCCTGCAACAACTGCAAACATGACGGGACTGCAGGTATTGGGATTATTTTATATTTACTTTAAAGCTATTTGTTGTAAAGGATTTGCAATGTAGGCAACTACCGCAGATCTCCATTATAGCTTAAGGGTTATGATGTCTACGGGCAGCAAATCATGTAACTTTTTTCTTTTAGCCACCTTTTTCCTAAAATCTTCCTCTTCTGGGTTTTTGTCTGAGAGGTATGCCAACTGGAAACAATGGCATAGGGGACGTATTTATTATTGCCTTCAAATCTAGCTATGTATATTAGAAAGTGTGTAAAAAAAATTCATGTTGGTTTATTCTTTTTACATGGTTAGATGGATGACTTGTTAGATATTATGCATTTTTTAAATGGTTTTCTTCCTGTCTGTGGAAATTGACTTGGAATTGTTATTGTTAACTCTAGATAGCACTATCTTACTTTTGTAAATTGTTGTTGGCTTTAGCTTTTGTGAATGTGAATTATGGTAACATTTTCCATTTCTAGATTGCTGTGGAAGGGTCACTTAATTCTTGTCAATGAATTGAATCTGACAGGTGCCTTTGTTTCCTGGCATGGTTGATGGGCTTGGTGCCCAGCTCCTGCAACGACGACAACTTTATGCTGGTACAATGTCAAAGTTGAGAATGCTCATGATTTGTCGTATGGCTAAGCCTGAGGAGGTTCTTATAGTTGAAGATGAAAATGGCAATATTGTTCGAGAGACGATGAAAGACAATGATGTTCTTGTTCAGTATAAGGTGACAAATCTCTAAAATCAAATGTGTATTGCTTAATATAGATGACTTAACTTTCACAATATTTAATTCCCGTTCACGAGGTCTTAATCTTTTAATCCCCTAAAAATGTATAAATTAATTATGGCTTTCTTCGTTAGACAGTCTTAGTATTTTTCTTCTTGTCATTATCTGTAACGTCCACCTAGTAAAATATCTGCTTGATATATTTTTCTTTTGTCTAAAGGTGCCTCTACCTTGTAAATTAAATATCTTTTATTGTCTCTACTATATGCTGCACTTGATATATGGAAACAAAAACTTCAAATCTTTATTATCCAACAGCTTAGGTTTTAGAAGCTTATATTTGATATTATCTTATTTTGAATGTTAATGTCTTGGTATTAGCCTTTTAATAAATATATATATTTTTGCATTAGTTGTTTTCTCATGGATTCCATTGTTAATGAAGTTATATGTTGCAGATTATGAGGGAGACATTGATTTATTTGTCTCACCTAGATCACGATGATACCGAAAAGCAGGTATAGGATGACTATGATACGTTTATAATTTTCTGTTTTCCAAAAGTTAAATGATGTTATTTACTGCTTTCTGACCTAATTTTGCTGTCTGGTAGGGAATTGTGTTCACTAATAAAAATGAAAAATTTCCTCTGTGTCCTTTATCTTCCCTAAACAACTGTGGCAATCTGGCATGTAAATATTCTGTTGCATATGATATCACTAATGTAATGGCAGACTAAGGAATCATCAGAGAAAAAAAGAAGTCAACTTTCAAGTTCTGAGAATCTAGGGAGAATGGAGTCCTCTTTCTATTATAGTTCGGTCTTCGATTTAAAATTTTTATTTTCTTTGATTTTTGAAGCTTATGATATATTTTAAATTTATGTGATTCAATAGAATACAATTCAATATGGATTTGTTTCGTTATCTATGTAATGCAGATGCTGAAGAAATTAAGAAAGCAATTGAGTGGTGAGGATTGGAGTTGGAACAATTTGAACACATTATGCTGGGCAATAGGATCTATTTCTGGTTCCATGATGGAAGACCAGGTATCATTCTATCTACACCAAGAATTATTAACCACAAGCTCATTGATGGAAGAAAGATTGTATTGGGAGCTAAGGATTTATTAGCTTCTAGAGAGTGAAAATATTGCCTGACATGAAGTGATGTACACATATAAGCAGATACTTTCATGAGTTGCTAGCTCCTCCCTTCTTACATGCTTTTTGCTGGTATTAATTAACATGTTTGTGTTCATTGCAGGAAAACAGATTTCTGGTGATGGTCATTCGTGATTTGCTGAATTTGTGTGAAATCACAAAAGGGAAAGACAATAAAGCTGTTATTGCTAGTAACATCATGTAAGAATATGTGATTTCAAGAGTGTGGTGCGCTTTCTATGTTGGTTTCTCTCTGGGCTATGCAGTTACCATTGAAAAGATGCTACATTTGATTTTATGAGCGGAGCTATTATTTGAACTTTGTGGCTATTTTTGGGCACTTCTAGTGTGGCATGTGCTTATTGGTGACTGGAGGTGTCTTAAGGAAGCTAATGGCTGCTCATCTTCTGCATGCTGTATTTTAAAATTGCCATTCTTGTTTTGATGTTTGTTATTGGTTTTGTTTGCAGGTATGTTGTTGGACAATATCCAAGGTTTTTAAGGGCTCATTGGAAGTTCCTGAAAACCGTTGTTAATAAATTGTTTGAGTTCATGCATGAAACACATCCAGGAGTTCAGGTAAAATCATTGGGACAAGAAATAATTTTCAGCTTCTGAAATGTTATTCAATGGTTAAAGCACTTATAGCTTAACATTACTGATTTGCTTGTTATTATAGTATATGTTTGTTATTGCTTAAAACATTTGTTAAGTGTAATTGAAAGTACACAGCAAGTTGAATTTTTCCTTTTATTTGTTTACAAGGATCTCATTATTTATGATCTTGCTACTGGTGATGCTATGATTCAAGATTTTGGCTATTATTTCGTACTATAATTTCTTAATATAACATGTTGGAAGCTGCAGGATATGGCCTGTGACACATTCTTGAAAATTGTTCAGAAATGCAAGCGAAAATTTGTGATTGTGCAGGTATCATCTACTTTTGACATTTTGCCTCTATGGTTATGACAATATATATATATATATATATATTGTTAGGTCAAACCTGTTATATTGGTGAAATGCATCTTGTGAATTCAGGTTGGAGAAAACGAACCATTTGTGTCTGAACTTGTTTCTGCTCTTGCAACAACGGTCGCTGATCTAGAGCCTCATCAGATTCATACATTTTATGAATCTGTAAGCCTCTCTTTCCATGCCTGTACTATTAAGATCTTTGCATGTCTATTCTTTTGCTAGATAGGCTCATTTTCCCTTTTTTCTTAATTTTAAATTTCAGGTTGGTCATATGATCCAAGCAGAATCTGATCCCCACAAGAGGGATGAATATTTGCATAGACTGATGGAACTCCCCAACCAGGTTCATCATGGAGAGAGGAACTATTTCCTTTTTGTTTCTTATATGTATTTATGTGTTTGTGCCATTGCATGCAAGTATGTGAGATTGTGCTGGTAGCCTGTTTCTTAGGATGTTGCTTGTTATGCAGAAATGGGGTGAAATTATAGGGCAGGCACGTCAAAGTGTTGACTTCCTTAAAGATCAGGATGTGATAAGAACCGTGCTAAACATATTACAGGTACTCTTATTTTCATTTGGATTGTTTTCTTAGTTTCTTTTGTTGAATTTTTGTAGAGCTAAGGCATCTCATTCATTTTTCTTAGCTTAGGTAAGGATCTGCCTTTTGCTGAAGGATATATTATGCTTTTCTATGTGGTTTCTATTGCATTGTGCAAATGAAAATTAAAATTTTAAATGGTAGTTCATTCTGAAAGTTTCCTGTTTATTGGGGGGGGGGGAGATTCTTGATTGTTATGATAATTTAATGGTTTGTGTCCATGTCTCTGTTGACTGGATTTTTTGGTGGTGGATTAGTGCTAATCATTCCTTGCAGACTGGATATTCCTGATGTACATGCTGTGGTTATAATTCATTGCCTGTTGGGATTTACTGAGACATAGAATGAGTCTTTTCACTTTGCAGACAAATACTAGTGCAGCCAGTTCTCTTGGAACATATTTCTTAACCCAGATTTCTTTGATTTTTCTGGACATGCTCAATGTATACAGGTAAAATTTTTGATTTAGTAGTGGAGAATGCAAGTTTGGGCATGGAAATTCTATGAACTTTCTTTTTGCTAATATGTGTAATTTATGGTGCTCAAATAAAAATTAACAGAATGTACAGTGAGCTTATATCAAATAGTATTGCTGAAGGTGGGCCCTTCGCATCAAAGACATCCTATGTTAAACTTCTACGGTGAGACCGATGTTTAGTCTTAACAGACATGCTTTTGTTTATTTTCAACCATAACTTTCTTTTTTGTCTAATCTGCATTATGGAGCAGATCTGTTAAGAAGGAGACTCTTAAGCTAATTGAGACATTTTTGGACAAGGCAGAAGATCAACCACAAATTGGGAAACAATTTGTTCCCCCTATGATGGATCCGGTTCTTGGTGACTATGCTAGAAATCTACCTGATGCTAGAGAATCTGAAGTTTTGTCACTTTTTGCTACAATAATAAACAAGTATGGTACCATTGCATACAGTCTTCCATTTATATGATGTTACATTAATCAACTTCTTCTTGAGTACATGAAGCCCTTCTTGATCCTATAGTTGTTTGAGGGTTGTTTACTAGTACTTATTTTACCAGAGAATCTTTCTGTTGTTGATATTTCTTCTAGGCCCAGCTAAAAATATATGGGAATTCCTTTTTGTCTTTGCACATTAAGCTTGCCAAAATTAATGCAATTAGTTTTATTTTTAGACATTGGTGCTTTATTCCCATATGGTCAGACCAATATTGGTGCTGTATTGAACACTTCTAAGCTTCATTTTTTGGTAAATTTTTTTAAGGACAACATTTTCTTTGTGCCTAAAACATGCAGCACTTACCCTCTCTTTATCTTACTGCCACTTGCTGAAGTAATACTGTTTCTCTTTTAGTTTTGTTATTTTTGATTTCACTTGTAGGTATCAAATCTTTGCATTTCTTATCTTTTGGTCTGGTTATTTATGCATGAAGGTATAAGGCTGCAATGATAGATGACATTTCCCGTATATTTGAAGCTGTTTTCCAATGCACGTTGGAGGTGAGCCTTTACTTTTATATCTATATCATTTACGTGTTTTTAAAGGGAGGAAGAGCTCATGGGGGATGGGGGAATAGGGTGTTGTCTCAGCCCTTTGTAAAGCTTAGAGTATGATGCTACTGGCAGTAGCTCTTACTTCAATAGGGACTCTAATATTTGTGCATTAAAGCTGCGGGAGATTATCAGAAAAACATAGAAAGAATATGTTTTAAAATGTTTGTTAAATGTCTTTAAATAAAATGCCCTTTCGTTAATTTTTATTTTCTTTTGTTTTGTCCTTTTTTTATGGAGATATTTTCTAGATCATTTCTCATTTCCTTGAGATTTGATAAAATCTGATTCACTACGTGATTTAGCTGATAGATAACATGTCATAACTGCATTATTGATAATATTGCCACTGTAAGTCTGATGCTGCTTTGCAGACCACCAGTTAAAAGTTGAAATTTGTAGTTTATTCTTCAGTTGCTTTGCCTATAATTTATTGTTGCCATGCCTTGCAGATGATAACTAAAAATTTTGAAGATTACCCAGAACATCGCCTTAAATTCTTTTCATTGCTTCGTGCCATTGCTACTCATTGTTTTCCTGCTCTAATTCGGTTGTCAAGTCAGGTTGGTCTTCAGTTTCTTTGTTTTACTGATATATTATAACTGTCCTTTAATTAAAAACATGAAATACTCTTTAAATTTCTGTTTCAGTCTAAACTTTTGCCTTTTCAACTATTACCTAATGTCAGTTACTATCTTTTTTGGATATTAGAAAGAGTTTCAAGGCAATTGTTGTTTATTACTATCTTTTTTCGTGTATCTTCATCAGCAATTAAAGCTTGTTATGGATTCAATCGTTTGGGCATTCCGGCATACAGAAAGGAATATTGCAGAAACTGGTCTAAATCTTCTGCTGGAGATGCTAAAAAACTTTCAGGTCAGTGTTGTGGTTTTGCATGGTTGATAACTGAATTGTATGGGATGCTGAGTTTTTGGTTTTGGTACCTTGACAGGCTTCTGAATTTTGCAACCAGTTCTACCGAACGTACTTTTTGACTATTGAGCAAGAAATATTTGCTGTCTTGACAGACACATTTCACAAACCTGGCTTCAAGTTGCATGTCTTGGTTTTACAGCACCTGTTCTGCCTGGTAAAGTATTTTACTGTGCTTTAAGTGTTCTGATTTGCATCAGTTTAATCCTATTTTACTCGGTCTCAGATACGAGTGTGGGATGCGGGTATATGTCATTTTTTCTAAAGTATTTGCACGTATTTAGCGGGTCCTTGGAGGGTCATATCTTCATGTTTAGAGATGTGTAGGACATGGATGCTTCAAGAAAAATGAAGAGCTGATGCAACATAGGTTTAATCTTGGTCAATAAATGTTTTCAGGTGGAAAGTGGTTTGTTGACTGAGCCCTTGTGGGATGCTGCTACAGTTCCATATCAATACCCAAATAACGGAATTTTTGTTCGTGAATACACAATAAAACTTCTGAATACATCATTCCCCAACATGACTGCAGCTGAGGTATAATACAAGATTCAGATCAAATTGATTTTTTATTTTTTACCGAGTCAATATCACTGATCTATTGATTTCAGGTCACTCAATTTGTGAATGGATTATTTGAGTCGAGAAATGATTTGTCCGCATTTAAGAATCACATACGGGACTTCCTTGTGCAATCAAAAGAATTTTCAGCTCAGGTAAAGATTTTGAAGAGCCAAAAAAAAAAGAAAAAGAAAAAAGTTCTTTGCTACTAGATTTATCATATTATCATTGCTGGTTAAATTAACAGTTACTTTTAGTTGAAATTTTGGAGTTGCACTGTATGGTCTTTGATGACAGTAAATTTCACATCACTGTATGTTATTTGCTTTTTGATGAATGAGCTGATCATTTGGCTTTACTTTCTGCAGGACAACAAAGATCTCTATTCAGAAGAGGCTGCTGTACAGAGGGAAAGAGAGCGACAACGGATGCTTTCTATCCCGGGGCTCATTGCCCCAAATGAGATACAAGATGAGATGTTGGACTCGTAGATGTGGCTAATTTTGACTTGGAAGCTAATTGGTTAGGTGTTTGACTTGGGAATTAAGCTTGTGCTTCGGTTTTTACCAGCAGCACCCCTAAATGTAAACAGATGCAGCATTTTGGCTCATTTTT
>JBBYHL010000009.1:8289188-8310974 GCA_038381835.1 Adansonia madagascariensis
TTAAAAATTTTAAAAATTAAATATATAAATAAATAAAAATACAAATAAATAAATTCTATAATTTCTTTAAAAAAAATATAAAATTTTAAAAACAAAAATAAAATAAAATAAAAAATCCGATTCTACTTATTTTTTTCCGGTTTTTTCAATTCCTGATTTTTTAAGTCTAGCAAACGTTAATGCTTTAGCTCAATTTAATTCTCTGTTTTTTTTCCCTTAATTGTACTATTTATATCGTCTGCTTCGTTCACGTATTTGAATCATTTAATGATTTTAACTACGGTCACCGCATTTTTACCCGAAACCTTGCATTTTGAGTTCATTTCGATATGTCTCACAGAACAATAACTAAAACAAAACGCCACAAATTTACCGTGCTCTTCAGAAATTTAATTACTTTTTACTTGCATATACTAAATCTGAGACATGATTTCTTTGTTTTATGCATAACATGGATACATACGCTACTTCAAAATACCAAATTCAAAGGCAACCATAACTGACGTTGTTCAAGCAAAGGATGGTTTTTCAATGCCTGCAATGGTTTTTGAATCCTCTGCAATTTTGTGTGAAGGAAGTCCATTATTATTGTAAGTTAAATACTATTTTCAATAAATTTTCATTTATTCACTAAAAACTACCTCTAAACGAGAAAAAAATTTGTCTGCAGATCTAAAGTGCTATTGCATATTGAAGATGACATTGCACAAATGGAGTTGATGGTATTAGGAAAATCGGTTGAGAAGCTGATCAGAGCAACGTTCGCATAGCTTTTGTAGCTTAGTCAAACGAACAAAATGACCATCCCTGGACCGAGCAACTCTCTCAAGACACTAACAACAACACTTGATGTTGTCTTGACTACTAGAGCAATTGAAACAACGATTATAAAGCTATAAACTTCATGATTGGAGAAAACACGGTGAAAAAAGAATGAATAAAAAAGGTTGGTCCTCGACACTACAAGAAAAAGACCAAGGTGTCATTGAAACGTACCAAATCGTACCAGCTTACACAACGCTTACCTTCCCGACCCACTTTGGGCATGAGAAGAAGGGAGAATTTCCAGTGAAAACGCCAACTAGTCCCAACACTCCATCGTAGTCATCTTAGCCATTAGACTCGCTGAGCGATGCGAAAACGTTGCCAAGGAAAAGTTCCTTTTAGCAACGTCAAGGAACTATTTCTTGAAGAATCTCCTTAAAAAAAATTGAAAAAACTTAAAAGAACAGGTGCAAACCTCTACTCCTCATAGTATATCATTAATCATTTCAATATATTAAATGCTTATCGCTATGCTTTTCAGTGTTTAAATGTAATTCTCACTGTGCTTATCGATTCCACCTTTTTTTCTTGCTTTGCTACGCAACGCTTAAAAAATGGTCCTACAACGGACATACCGTAGGATCAGACAAAGCTTCCGTTGATCCCTAAAGCTTAGCAGCATCAGACTGAAACAAACTTTAGCTCGATCTACAATCTACAAGAAATTCTTCCATCTAGCCTCGGCCAAGATGCTGCGTCGAACTAAGGTACGACTCTTCCGTCACAATTGATATGCATCTAAACATCAAACAGAATAACTAACTTAAGCCCCGACAACTCCCACAACCCTTATTGGTGTATTATAAACTTGGAACTATGTCAGCGACAGCTTCCTTGCTTGCTGCTCAGAATTCTTCCTCCATTGCAAGGTAGGTTTAAATTAACGTTTCTATATTTGCTTGCTGAATCAATTATTTCATCGAATTCTAACTCCAATTCCTATTTATTTCCTTCGGAGAACAAATAATAAGAGCATTAACATAAAAGAAGCAATGCAGCAATGAAGGACACCAAACATTTTGAACTTCATGATGTTTTAACACACTTTTGAAGTTCTTCACCTTCCTTCACTGACAGGCTGTCATACATTTTTGTAACAGTAAACTCCAACAATGGCAATTGTGAAACTTCCATCTGTAGACGATTATTATCAATGGAAGATGTTTCCTCTTATATTATTTTCTTACTCTAAAATTTTCCTTGCAAATATTTGAAATGTCCGGTGCGAAGCACAAGATTGGACCCAGTAAAAGTAAAATCAGACTATAATATTTTATCTTTACGTAGATCAAATAATTTATATTTTCATATCATATTCGTATATTTTATTATATTATAATCGTATTTAAAATTTTTTACATTTATATTAATTTTAATATGTTTATAATTTATATTAAATATATTTTAAAAATATATTTATATCATATAATATTATATTTTTTATTTATATAATCTATTAAATATTGACGGATCTATTTTTATTATATTTTTTTAAAATTAAATTTTCAGCTAAAAAAAAGAAAAAAAAATCCAACGCCGTTCGCTTCAGTCTTCACCCCCACTCTTGCTTTTCTAAATTCTAGGTCCCAAAATCTCTCTCCCTCAAAACCAATTTTTTTTTTTTAAGAAAAAAGGGCAAAAAGGGGAAAATCCAAAATTGAAAAATAATAACAGTAAATAAAAGGAAAAAACATTTCAAACTCGCTCCGTCCGCCTCACTCCCTTTCTTTCTGTTCTGCTTCAATTTTAAGCTGTTTTATTTTTATTTTTTTAAATAGTCACGCTCTCACTTACATATTTTAATTCTTTTTCTCTCTAAAATTATTTTTCAAAAGCCCTCATATTCCCTTTTTTTTCTCTCTCTTTCTAGAAGATCCTTTAATTTTTTTTTTTTTGTTTTTGTTTTCGTTTTTAGTCCCTTTATATTTCTCTCTGAGGGGTTGGCTGTTACAGTTTCTAGGGTTTTTGTTCAGTGGACATTTCCGGTGGAAGAGATATAGTGTTGGATTTTATTTGGGGGAAAGTGTGAGAGAGAGGTTAATTTTTTTTAGATATGGCGGCTGAGAGGCTTGGTGATTTGAGTCAGCCGATTGATGTCTCCTTACTTGACGCTACCGTCGCGGCCTTTTACGGCACTGGATCTAAAGAAGAGGTTTGATTGTTTCTTTGCGTTTGCTTTCCTTTTTTTTTTTTTTTCCTTCTTTTCTCTATTTTCTTTCTTCTGTTTCCGTTTCTGGACTCTTTGCCTAGGAAACCAGGGTAAATGTGGTTTTAGTTGAAAGTGATTTTCTGTTTGGTTTTCGAGAAAGTAAGGGAGAGTGTGGGGGCTTTTGGTTTCCTAGGGTTAAGTATGGCTGGACATTTACTTCAAAATGGGGATAAATCCCAGGAAAATGTGGTGGGGGTGGAGGGAGGGACCTGTGGGGAATTGTTTTTTTTTATTTGAATTGCTAGGGTTTCATGTGATTGAGTTTTTACTGGAATGCTGTTTTCTTAATTAACATTTTAAATTTCTTTCTGGTTTTCCGGATAATGTATGAAAAGTGGTGGTGGTTCAGGAGGGTGGAGGATAGGTCTGAATAAGGCTTTCAGTGCACGAACCTTTGCTTTTTTGGGAAGTGCCACAAGATATAAAATTTTATATTTCAATTATGGCCAATTTTGGATTATCCTTTTTTTAAGGAAAACTTTTAAGACTTCCTTTCAGCTATTAGAAAATGAAAGAAGGTTAAAGTTTTTAGCTGATGTAATTTCTAGGTTTACGATTGGCCTTTAAATTTGGGATTAGTCCTCTTGGGTTGATAGCTTATGGTTCTTCCATTCAAATGGAATAATTATGATAGAAGTAAAAAAGAAAAGAAGTGTCTCTTATATTTCTCATGCCTTGACCAGCTTTTAAAATCTCCGTGAAAATTAATAGATTTGGAGAGAAATAAAACCAAAACCAAATGTTGCATTCTTTATTGTTTGTTCATTACTTCATTAATGAATATTCCTTTTAAATTCATACACAACTCATTTTATTTATTAGTTCTCTTACCAAACAATAAGATAAAAGTTGATATCATTCAATTCACTTCATTCTCTCTCATCACTTATTTCTGTTCTCCTTTCTCCTATCAGTCTAATGAGCCAAAGCATTTGATATAGGTTTATGCATTTTTCATTTCTTTCCATTTTTTTTGTTCTGCTTTGGTTTCTCTGTAGCTGAACAGATTGTTTAGTTTGGTTGTTGATGTTCAAGAATTGTAGAAACAGCCAACTATGAAGTTCCCTAGGTTGCTGACCATGATAAATTCAAGGAATAAGCAATGCCTGTTACAGTTCAGATTTTTATAGTGATGGTAGACATTCTTTTAAAAACCAGCAAGTGATCATTAAAACTTTCTTCAACAATTAAAAATTTCTGTTGTGACTTGACTATCTTTTAGCAACTTTTTGAAGTCAAACTAGTAAGAGATCAGTAGTTTTACTTTTGGATAATTGTTAATCTAGTAACCTGGTTTTTTGTAGCAAAAGACCTCTAAATATTAGTGTTTCCCTTACATAATTAATCCTAATTCTGTCCACCTACCCTCCCAAAAAATGAAAACCACTTAGTCTAGCATGTAGCATCTAATTTTCATTTCAGTAGTAGTTCTGGTTTCACCTTGTTGATCAAACATTATCAATTTTATTTTGTTTCATTACCGGTAAAACTCAATGATTCGTCAGATAGTTACTACCAGTATTATATTTCTGGCATTTGATGAATCTCCTTGTATTTTGCATATATTACATGTCTCATTGGGAGATAATTATATTTTGTCTCTATTTTTCACAAATTTGTTTCCTTAATTGTACATCAATTCACAGAGAGCACATGCAGATCAGATCTTGCGAGAGCTGCAAAATAATGCAGATATGTGGCTTCAGGTTGTGCACATCCTGCAGCAGACAAAGAGTCTTAATACCAAGTTTTTTGCCTTGCAGGTCAGTCAAAATGACTATTTGCTTTGTAATCTATAATTGATAATACAGCAAACTTGCACAGGGGATTTCTAGTTCACATTCCTATGTTGTGTAGGATGCTTGTACCTAAAAGTTGGTCTCGCTGATATAGCTGCCTAGTTGATTGATATTTTGGACGAACTTTTTCTAAGAAAAGACTCGACTTTTGCAAAATATCTTAAGTAGAATTTGAAATCCTTGTTAAATCTGATGATTTTGGGGAGCTTTTTTTCATGCTTGTTCTACAGGTTCTTGAAGGTGTTATCAAGTATAGGTGGAATGCACTGCCTGTTGAGCAACGAGATGGAATGAAAAATTACATTTCTGAAGTCATTGTACAGGTAAAAGAGCTCTTAATTGCTTCTTTCCCTTTAGGATTGCAGAATTCCTTACAAAATTTTGTACATTTTATTGCATTTTTTTTCTTTTTCTGCTCTTTGTATATTCATTCTTACATGTACTTTCTCCTATGCTAGTTGTCAAGCAATGAGGCGTCCTTTCGTGCAGAAAGGCTGTATGTCAATAAGCTGAATATCATATTGGTTCAGGTATAATATACCTGCTTAAAAAAATATATTTCATTTATGAGGGACAGTCTTTCTTTACAGTTCATTGTGTTTTTAACAAATAAGGCGGCCTGCAGCTGGGCATTATCTGTTTGCCTTTCTTATTTTACTTTATTTTTATCAGTGACTATGTTTACGAGTTATAACACCAAAAATGTTATTTCTATATTTCTTTTTCCCCTTGGTTACCCTACTGGTGAGTTTCGATGAGTTTCTCCTCAGAAGGTTTGACACATATTATTTCTTTAATATAAATTTAGAGGAAATTAATGACTGCAATAAATTTGGTTACTCTTCTCTAAAAAATTCTATGCCTACTGAATGTCCAGATCTTAAAACATGATTGGCCAGCTAGATGGCGAAGCTTCATTCCTGATCTTGTTGCAGCTGCAAAAACTAGTGAAACAATATGCGAAAATTGCATGGCAATACTGAAAGTAAGTTTTGTATCAGAATTCTTTCTTAGTGAAACTGCTTGTAGAATCTGATATGAGCTTTTCTATGGTCAGCTTTTAAGTGAAGAAGTTTTTGATTTCTCAAGAGGTGAAATGACTCAACAAAAGATCAAAGAGCTTAAACAATCTCTGAACAGGTGAAAATATTTTACTTATTTTGAGCTATTAGGGTTATACTTTTGTGGATGTCTTTTGGAATTTTTGTTTACATGCCGTTGTGTACTATTCTTTGATGTTCATAGGTAAAATCTCTTTTTGCATTTTGGTCCTGTTTTATAAAATATCTATCCTCAAATTGAATAGTGCTTTTTTTTTTTCCCCTGATTTTGAATGGAAGAGCCAAAAGTTAGTTTGTCAGTAATTGCCAGTCATATGTAGTCAAAGTTTGCATGAAAAAGAAGTCTGATTAATTTAATTGCATCTCGTTCTACCGTTGGATATGCCTACTGGGGATCATGTTGACAACTATGATTTGTGGACTTGGCATGTTTGGGAATGTGTCTTGTCTATTGAATATGTCTTCGCATGTTGACTTATAATATGGTTTGCAAATTGGCAACAAGATCTGAGATTAGTTCAAACAATAACGATAAACTGGTCTGCAAAGGAACAGGTCTGAAAGACTTCTCCTCACTAAATATCAAGTTGTCCCCTCTAGGCTACCTAACGTCCAGTGGTTTTTTTTTTGGTTTAATTCACATGTAAAAACTGTTGAATGAACTATAACCTGATGATGATCTCACTTTTTGTTGGTAAACAGAAAAGAGTTGAAGGTCTCTCTTTAACTATTATTAATTATATTATTTACCTTGCTTTTGTGTATTAAGCAATGTAAGGTCTCACCGATGATAATTTTATTCTTCCTAGCCAGGTTTATGTTTGATATTTGTTTGTTCTTTGTGCAATTCATCTTGCTAAATGTTGTTTTGTTTTCTACAGTGAGTTTCAACTCATTCATGAGTTATGCTTATATGTGCTATCAGCTTCTCAAAGAACAGAGCTTATACGGGCTACACTATCCACCTTGCATGCATTCCTTTCATGGATTCCTCTGGGCTATATTTTTGAATCAACATTGGTATGTCATTCTTGATTTATTGAATGAATTAGCTGTCAAATTTTTCTGCATGCTACCTTTTCTGATGAGGTTCTTATTTATTATTGGTATTATTTGTTTCACCTCTCTTGCTGTATATATGAGTTTTACAGCTGGAAACACTTTTAAAGTTTTTCCCTGTGCCGGCATACCGGAATCTCACCCTTCAGTGTCTAACAGAGGTAACTTCTTAAAAAAATTTTTCCTAAATGGAATGAAGTAATATTGTTATCACTCTTAAGAATGCGGAAATTTATTTATTACATTTGTGGATGATTACAGGTTGCTGCCTTAAATTTTGGGGACTACTATAATGTGCAATATGTTAAGATGTACAATATATTCATGGTCCAGTTGCAGGTTTGTCTGCATGTACTTTATAAGTTCATTAAGATTTGCAGTTACAACGTCGGTTTGCAGATCTGTACATTTGCTTTGGTGTACCTTTTTTCTTTTTTATAAATTTTATCTGGTTGATATGTAGATTTATGTTGCTTTTCGTCATTTTGTTTTTCTTTCTTTATCTTTTTTTTTTCTCTATTAATATGTCAATACGTTTTGTGATGTTTTTAGACTATTCTCCCACCAAGTACAGACATCCCTGAGGCTTATGCACAAGGAACCAGTGAGGAACAGGTATATTTCTAGTCAGATGGTTCCTGTCTGTGTTACAGTTTTTATATACCTAATTTTTTTCTGCGTAAACTCATTCTTTTATGTTGTTGCTCCAGGCATTCATTCAGAATTTGGCACTATTCTTCACTTCATTCTACAAGGTAAGTTGCCTATGAAATCAACAAAGCTCCTTCTGATCATAAGGTGAAAGATGGTTAATGAGTAATAGATTTGGTTTAGTACCCTGTAAGTCCCGAGTCTGATGTGGTTGATGAGTGCCTGAAGGCATTTTGATGCAAAGAATAATCCGAATTACTAAATTATTATCCTAAACATGATTTTTATCGTTGATTTTTTATTCTTTGATTATTTGTATTGTTAAATATTGGAATGGTCAAACTTAAAATGTTCCTAACTTTGAGGGCTCGGTTGCATTTGGTGTTTGAGATCATCATGCTGCTAAATTATTTTTTGTTTTCAGTTTCACATTCGGGTGCTAGAGACTACACAAGAAAATATTTCTGCATTGTTAGTGGGTCTGGAATACCTTATCAGCATATCTTATGTGGATGATACGGAGGTCTTTAAGGTATCGTGGCAATTTGATGTACTTGTTTGTGAATTATTTGTTCTATCTGCTTGTTAGCTTTTAAACCTCTTAGAACTTGGTTTCTAAAGTATAATTTTGCTTATCTTCTTGTTACATAGGTTTGCTTGGACTATTGGAACTCCTTGGTCTTGGAGCTATTTGATGCACATCATAACATGGATAATCCTGTAGTAACTGCAAACATGATGGGACTGCAGGTATAGTGATTATTTTATGTTTGCTTTAAGCCCATTTTTAAAAGATTCAGAATCTTGAACACTACTGTGATCTCTATTATAGCTCAAGTGTTTTCAAGTTTACGTGCAGCACATATTGTAAATCTTTTGTCTTTTTGTTTAGCCACTTCTTTGGAAAAATCTTCCTCTTGTTCTTTTCTGGGTTTCTGAGAGGTACGCCAACTGGAAACTAATGGGCATATCTATTATTGCCCTCAAATCCGGCAATGATATATATATATATATATTAGAAATTGTGCGAAAAAAATTCATGTTAACTCATGTTGATCTACTTGGTTTGATTTGTTTAGATGGATGACTTGTTAGATATGATCACTTTTGTTTTGTTTGGTTTGGTTTGGTTTGCAATGGTTTTTTACCTGCCTGCGGAAATTGATGTGGAATTTGATTGCTAACTCTAGATATTGCAACATCAGTTTTGTGATTACTTCTGTTTATGGATGTTGTTGGTTGCAGTTTGTGAATGTTGAATTGCTACAAGATATGCCATTTCTAGGTTATTTTGGAAGGATCTTTCACTTCTTGTCAATGAATTGAATTTGCCAGGTTCCTTTTCTTCCTGGCGTCGTTGATGGCCTTGGTGCCCAGCTTCTGCAACGAAGACAACATTATGCTGGTACAATGTCAAAGTTGAGAATGCTCATGATTTGCCGTATGGCTAAGCCTGAGGAGGTTCTGATAGTTGAAGATGAAAATGGCAATATTGTTCGGGAGACGATGAAAGACAATGATGTTCTTGTTCAGTACAAGGTGATAAATCTCTAATATCAAATATGTGATGCTTAGTCTAGATGACTAACTTTCATGAAATCTAACTCCCATTCATAAGGGCTTAATTTTTTTACCCCCTTAAAAATGTATTGACTAATTATGGCTAGTTGGATCGAATGGTAGGTTATGATTTCTTCATAAGGCAGGTTCTTTTTTTTTTTTCTTTTCATTATTGGTAAACTTCATCTAGTAAGATATCTATTAGGTATGTAAGTCCTTTGTCTAAATATGACTATAATTTAAATTTCTTTTATCTTCTGAACAATGTGCTCCACTTGATATGTGGAGCAGACACTTCAAAGCTTTATTATCCAAAAAGCTTATGTTTTAGAAGTTTATGTTTTTGTATAATCTTTTATGTGTCTTTTTTTGAATTAGTTGTTTTCTTCTGGATTCTTTTGTTGATAAAGTTATATGTTGCAGATTATGAGGGAGACTTTGATCTATTTGTCTCACTTAGATCATGAAGATACTGAAAAGCAGGTATGGAACCATGGGACATTTATAATTTTCCGTTTTCTGAAGTTAATTGATGTTATTTACTGCTTTCTGACCTAATTTTCCTGAGGCTGGGGATTAATCGTTTTTACCAATAAAAATGGCATTTTACCTTTATCTTCTCTAAACAACTGAAGCAATCTGGATTGTAGATATTCTGTTGCATATGATATCACTAGTGTAATGGCAAACGAAGGAATGATGAGAGAAAGAACACGACTCTCAAAATCTGAGAATCTAGGGAGAATGAAGTAGTCTTCTTTCTGTGATAGTTCAGTCTTGGACTTTAGATTTTTATTCCTCTAGGGATTTATGCATCATTTTCTGTTGGTCGTTCTTTTCTAAAGTTTAACTTATATGATTCAATATGAATTTGTTTCATTATCTGTGTAATGCAGATGCTAAAGAAATTAAGCAAGCAATTGAGTGGTGAGGATTGGAGTTGGAACAACTTGAACACGTTATGCTGGGCAATAGGATCTATTTCTGGTTCCATGATGGAAGAACAGGTATCCTTTTATCTGCACCAAGAAATGTTAACCTGAAGGTCACATATGATGTGGTTTGTGATGTAGACACATGCATATACGTGTATGAGTTGCTACCTTCTCCCTGGTGTGCACTTTGCTTATATTAGTTAACATGTTTGGTGTTCATGGCAGGAAAACAGGTTTTTGGTGATGGTCATTCGTGATTTGCTGAATTTGTGTGAAATCACTAAAGGGAAAGACAATAAAGCTGTTATTGCTAGTAACATTATGTAAGAATATATAATTTCAAGAGCATGCGTGGACTATCGGTTTCTCTTTGGACTCTGCATTCTTGGTGTTTTTTTTCTTTTAAACCTGTGCTTTTATTTGAATGGAGTGGCTATTTTTGGGCACTCTTAATATGACATGTGCTTATTGGTGACTTGGGTAGCTTGAAGGAACTTATCTGCTGCTTGTTTTCTCCATGCTATATTTTAAAATTACTTGTCTTATTCTAATGTCTGTTGTTGGTTTTGTTTACAGGTATGTAGTTGGCCAGTATCCAAGGTTTTTAAGGGCTCATTGGAAATTCCTGAAAACTGTTGTTAATAAGTTGTTCGAATTCATGCATGAAACACATCCGGGAGTTCAGGTAATATCACTAGGAAAAGAGACAATTTTTATCTTCTGAAATGTTTGATCAAATAATTCAATGGTTAAAACACTCATATAGATAACATTACTAATGTGCCTGATATTTTAGGACATGTTTGTGTAATTGAAATTACATAGTAGGTTGAATTTGCCTTATATATAAATTTGTTTATGATCATCTCATTATCGTATGATTTTGCTACTGATGATGATGATAATAAAAGATTGTGGCTATTATTTCATACTTCAACCTCTTAATATAACATGTTGGATGCTTCAGGATATGGCCTGCGACACATTCCTGAAAATTGTTCAGAAATGCAAGCGAAAATTTGTGATTGTGCAGGTATCAACTACTTTTAACATTGCCTCTATGGTTATGACATATATATATATATATAAAATATAGGTCAAAACCTGTTATATTGATGAACTGTGTCTCGTGAGTTCAGGTTGGAGAAAATGAACCATTTGTGTCTGAACTTCTATCTGCTCTTGCAACAACGGTTGCTGATCTAGAGCCTCATCAGATCCATTCATTTTATGAATCTGTATGCCTCTTCTCCATGCCTGTAGTATAAGATCTTTGCATGTCTATTCGGTTGCTGGATGGTCTCATTTTTTCTTTTTTTTTTTTTCCTTTCTAATTTTAAATTTCAGGTTGGTCATATGATTCAAGCAGAATCTGATCCCCATAAGAGGGATGAGTACTTGCGTAGACTGATGGAACTCCCCAACCAGGTTTATCATTAATAGATGAACTGATACGTTTTTGTTTCTGTTCATTTTGTATGCATGTGTCGGTGCCATCGCATGCAGATATGGTGAGATTGTGCTGGTAGCCTGTTTCATATGATTATGCTTCCTATGCAGAAATGGGGTGAAATTATAGGCCAGGCACGTCAAAGTGTTGACTTCCTTAAAGATCAGGACGTGATAAGAACTGTGCTAAACATATTGCAGGTACTTTAATTTTCATATAAAGTGTGACTGCTGTGATAATTTAATGGCTTATGTCCATGTATCTGTTAATTGGATTCTTTGGTGGTGGATAAGTGCTATTATTTCCGTGCAGTCTTGATATTTCTGATGTACATGCTGTGGTTATAATTCAATGCCTATTGGGATTTAGTGAAATTTAAAATGAGTCCTTTCACTTTGCAGACAAACACTAGTGTCGCTAGTTCTCTGGGAACGTATTTCTTAACTCAGATTTCTTTGATCTTCCTGGACATGCTCAATGTATACAGGTAAATCTGATTTAGTAGTTCAATATTCAGGTTTGAGCATGGAAATGCAATGTTTTCTTCTTGCTAATATTGGTAATTTATGGTGCCGTAATAAACTGGACAGAATGTACAGTGAGCTTATATCAAATAGTATTGCAGAAGGCGGACCCTTTGCATCAAAAACATCCTATGTGAAACTTCTACGGTTAGACCAATTTTTGGAGACATGCTTTTGTTTGTTTGGTTCAAACAGAAATTTCTTGTTTATTTAATTTGCTTTATGAAGCAGGTCTGTTAAGAGGGAGACCCTTAAGCTTATTGAAACATTTTTGGACAAGGCAGAAGATCAACCACAAATTGGGAAACAATTTGTGCCCCCAATGATGGATCCGGTTCTTGGTGACTATGCTAGGAATTTGCCTGATGCTAGAGAATCTGAAGTCCTGTCACTTTTTGCTACAATAATAAACAAGTATGGGAATCGTTTCATACAGTTTTCCATTTTATAATGTAATATTGAATATTAATCAACAACTTGTTGAGTACATGAAGCTCTTCTTGATCATTCAAATGTTGTGGGTAGGATGCATTGGTTGACTAGTGCTTATTATACTCAAGAATCATGTATATCTGTTGATATTTCTCCTAAGCCTAGCTAAAAAGATTTGGGAAGGCCTTATTGTGTTTCCTCATTATCTTGCTAAGACTGGTTATTCTGCTGCTGAAAGTGCTATCTTTTTTCTTATTCCCTTATAATATATATATTGGTGCTTTTTGTTCCCATATGCTCTGACCCCTAGTGGTGCTTTATCGAAACTCTTCAAGTTTCGGTGGTTACCAAATTGTTTAAGTGCAACATTTCTGTCTAATACATGGCAGCATTTACCTTCACTTATTGTCCTGCTACTTGCTTAAGTAATGCCTTTCCTCTTTAGTTTGTTATTTTTGTTGTCATTTTTAGTATCAAATCTTTGCATTCTTATATTTTGGTCCTGTTATTTATGCATGAAGGTATAAAGCTGCAATGATAGATGATGTTCCCCGTATATTTGAAGCTGTTTTTCAGTGCACACTGGAGGTGAGTCTTTTATCTATATGTTTCTTTTACGCATGACATTGAAAGGAGGAAGAGCTCATGGGGGATGGAGAGTGAGGGTGTTGTGTGTGCCTCTTTAAAGCTTAGGATGTGGTTCTACAGGCAGAAGCTTTGCCTATAATTTCTTGTTGCCGTGCCTTGCAGATGATAACCAAAAATTTTGAAGATTACCCAGAACATCGCCTCAAATTCTTTTCACTGCTTCGTGCCATTGCCACATATTGTTTTCCTGCACTGATTCTGTTGTCAAGTCAGGTTGGTGTTTCTTCTTTCAGCTGATCTATTGTAGCTGTCCTTTAACTAAAACAAGAAATATTTCTTTAAATTTCTGTTTCGGTCTAAGCTTTTACCTTTTCAACTAATAATGGATTATCTAATCTCAGTTGTTAATTTTTGGATGTTTGAAATAGTTTCAATGCACTTGTTGCTTTTTAATATATATTTTTTTCATGCATCTACGTCAGCAACTAAAGCTAGTTATGGATTCAATCATTTGGGCATTCCGGCATACAGAGAGGAATATTGCAGAAACTGGTCTAAATCTCCTATTGGAGATGCTGAAGAACTTTCAGGTCTGACAATGTTGCGGTTTTTCATGTTTGATAATTGCGTTGATATAAGATGCTGAGTTCTTGGTTTTGGCACCTTGACAGGCTTCTGAATTTTGTAACCAGTTCTACCGAACATACTTTTTGACAATTGAGCAAGAAATATTTGCTGTCTTGACGGACACATTTCACAAACCTGGCTTCAAGTTGCATGTCTTGATTTTACAGCACCTGTTCTGCTTGGTAAAGTATTTCACTGTGCCTTGATTACTGTGATTTGTATCAGTTTAATGTTAATTGATGAATTATTTTTAGGTTGAGAGTGGTTTGTTGACTGAGCCCTTGTGGGATGCTGCTACGGTTCCATATCCATATCCAAATAATGGAATGTTTGTTCGTGAATGCACAATAAAACTTTTGAGTACATCATTCCCCAACATGACTGCAGCTGAGGTAATAATAACAGGTCCACGTCCAACGAATTTTTTTTTTTAATATTTTACTTGATTTAATATCACTGGTCTTTGTGGGTTTCAGGTTACTCAGTTTGTGAATGGACTATTTGAGTCGAGAAATGATCTGTCCACTTTTAAAAATCACATACGGGACTTCCTTGTGCAATCAAAAGAATTTTCAGCTCAGGTAATGATTCGAGTGGGGGGGAAGAAGTCTTCTTTGCTAATGATCTTGTTAGAGTTTAATTTACTGTTAGTTTTAGTTGAAATTTAGTCTTCGATAGAGTAAATTTTCCATCTCTATATGTGGTTTGCTTTAATGAGGGAACTGAACATTTAGCTCTACTTTCCACAGGACAACAAAGATCTCTATGCAGAAGAGGCTGCCGTCCAGAGGGAAAGAGAGCGACAACGGATGCTTTCTATCCCGGGGCTCATTGCCCCAAATGAGATCCAAGATGAGATGTTGGACTCGTAGGTATGGCTAATTTTGCCTTGGAGCTAATTTGTTAAATTTTGATTTGGGAGGTTAAGGTTGCGCCTCCGTTTTCATCACCAGTATCCCTGGATGTAATCAGATCAGATACAGCATTTTTCACCCATTGTTTCTCATCTTTCCCAAAACTCTGCTTTAGTTGAAAATGGTGAAGAGTGAAGGCATGGTTGCACACAGGGTGTAGAATATTAAGGTGTATGACGTAGGGATATATATCTGATATGGGTCATTATACGGGTTTCCTAGCTCCAGCTTGATATTTGTAGTCATCATGATAGTTGGAATGCAGTGCACACCGTTTAGATGACTCTTTTTGAAGTATTGTTGATTCATTAGTTTAAAAGGGAATTGTAACCTCGGAGGGTTGTGCAGAAAAGTTTTTCCTTCTGCTTTTTTTTTTTTTTAAAATTAAGTAGAATGACATTATTTATGTGTTTCAGTGTTTGATTACAGGGCTATCTTTGTTTTTAACTTTTACAGTTTCAAGTTAAGATAATGTACTTTTAAAATACTAGTTTATCTTTTTGAATCTTGCTTCCAATTTTCTTATCTTTAGCCTGGAATAAAAATTTAATTATTAAAACTCGGATTTAATTCAGTTAGCTCAAATGTTGCATTGAATAGGTTTGGAATTTGAATTTCTGACATGTCATTTTTTAAAAGGTTTAAAATTTAAATTATAACAATTAATTTTTAAAAAATTTAAAATTTAAATTTCGACATTTAATTTCAAAGTTGCGGTGGTAAAATTGCTTGCAAGTTCAAGCCGTTGGAAAGGGAAAAAATGGTTTTAATATATAGAATTTTGGAACGTTAAAATCTCTGTATTTTTTTTTGATGTCGAGCTCTACAATCATAACATAGGGGGCGTGGCTACTGTGGACTAACTTGAGTTTGGACGTCCCTGTCACGTCTCATCATTCTTTTATAGAAGTTAGTAGTGCAAAAAGGCCATCCAGCGTTCAACTGTCAATGGGGGTTGGCATGTGCGTCACTTGGTTTTACTTCGAAGTAGAATCCGGCAATTAATTGTACATCTTTACAAAGAATTGAAATTACCAGTCCCTACGATCTTACCTTCTAATCATTGACCAATTGCGAATTGCGATTGTTTTTTCCTTTTTAGGGAAAACGGAACTTTTTTTATAGGGATTGGTGGAAGTTAATGTGTCATACTTGGCGGCAATCAGCAGGAGTATCCACATTCCGCACATCGTGCTAACCCCCATTCTTTTTTTTTTTTAAATCAATGTAGGCATCTGTTACTTAACGATTGCAGCACCATGTTGGATTTAAATTATGGTTGAGGATACGTTTTTGGTCGCTTTTATAGAAGGTGAAAGTCTGACGGAATACCAATTATTTAAAAACCTGCTTCCTGCCTCCACCATACAAGCTCAACCTCTCGCACAGCACCAATCTGACCAACCATGCCTCCACTTGCAGATCCCCATGTCGCTGTTCTTGCATTCCCCTTCTCCACTCCTCACCATCATCAACCGCCTAGCCTCTGCCTCCCCGAACACCATGTTTTCCTTCTTCAGCAGTGCACAATCCAACAACTCTATCTTCTCCACGTTCCAACCAACTCAATCGAACATTAAAGCTTATAACGTACACGATGGAGTACCTGAAGGCTACGTTTTTGTTGGGAAGCCCCAGGAGGACATCGAGTTGTTCATGAAAGGGGCGCCTAAGAATTTCAGGAAGGGAATGGAATTGGCGATGGCAGACTGTGGGAGGAAAGTGAGCTGCTTGGTCACTGATGCTTTCTTTTGGTTCGCCAAAGAGATGGCAGCGGAAAATGGAGTGCCTTGGCTGGCCTTTTGGACTGCAGGGCCATGCTCGCTCTCTTCCCATGTTTATACTGATTTAATAAGGGAAAAATTCGGAGTCAGGTAACTTTCCTTTCCTTTCCTTTTCCCTTTTTCCCTCCGACAGTAATATGATCCGTACTCCATATGGCCTATCTTACGTAACAAGAAAAAAAAAATCATTTGACTTTGGGCATTTTCTGTCAAAATGTACTCTGTCAAAAAAAAAAAAAAAGAAGTCAAAATTGGAAAGTTGCATAATCAGGAAATCTACAATATTTATCTAGCTGAAGTAATCTACATTCGGTCAATAGATATCTAATTGCAGTGGCTTCAAAGCTAATACCTCCATTTCTCTTCTAGCTTATGTTCAATGCTACGAATATATTTAGGATGGAATTGGTTTCCAAGATGGATTTACCAACATCTGTCAATGTAAATTATACAGGCATTGTTGGGCGAGAAGATGAAACCCTTAACTTCATTCCTGGAATGTCTAACGTACGCATCCATGACTTGCCTGAAGGAATCCTCTTCCGAAATTTGGACTCACTCTTCTCGCGCATGTTGCATCAAATGGGCCAAGTGCTGCCTGATGCAGATGCAGTCTTCATAAACTCTTTTGAAGAACTAGACCCTGTTATGACGAATGATTTGAAATCCAAGTTCAAGCAACACCTGAATGTTGGACTTTTCATCCTTGCAACATTATAATCATCTGTTCCCGATTCATATGGTTGCCTGACATGGCTTGACAAGCAAAAACCAGCATCCGTGGCTTATATTAGCTTCGGCTCGGTTGCAATCCCACCTCCAAATGAACTTGTAGCAGTAGCAGAAGCATTAGAAGCTACCAAGGTTCCATTTATAGGGTCTCTTAGAGATAAATTAAAGGTACATTTGCCCAATGGGTTCCTAGACAAGGCAAATGGAATGGTAGTTCCATGGGCTCCCCAGAAAGATGTGCTAGCCCATGGCGCTGTTGGGGTGTTCATAACTCATGGTGGTTGGAACTCACGAGTAGAAAGCATAGCAGGTGGGGTGCCAACGATTTTCAGGCCATTTTTTGGGGATCATAGGGTGAATCGAAGAATGGTCGAGGATGTGTGGGAGACTGGTGTGATTGTTAAGAATGGAGTTTTGACAAAGAATGGAAAAATAAGTAGCCTGGATCTAGTTTTGGCTCGAGAAAAAGGGAAGAAAATGAGAGAAAATTTGAGGAAATTAAAGAAGTTGCCCAAAAAGCCGTTGGAGCAAAAGGGGGCTCTACTGAAAATTTCAAGAAATTGTTGGATTTAGTATGCAGCCAAAATTATGCCTAGAATTGATTACCATTTATAGTTTTAGTGTGTGGGATTGTATTTAGTTCACTTATATATATATATATAATATAATATAATATAATCTGATATATATATATATATATATATATTGGTAATGTATAAAATATAAATCATAATAATATTTCATGTTGTTTTAAAATATTATGTGTTATTTTAAGAAGCTAGAATTTATTAGACTAGACAATTAATGTATTTATGTTGTGTTTATATTATTTTCATATAACATAATTGTTTTTAAATTATTATATATTTTTATATATTTTGACAATATAATTTTCATTATATAACTTTTGAAATGTTCATATTTCGTATCGCACTTGTGTTATTTTTTCATATTTTATTATATCTTAATTACTTTTTTATGTTATATTTATCTTATTTAATCATATTATATTTAAAATTACAAAGCTTAAAATTTACCCTCTTTCCAATTTCAAAAGAAAGACGCTATGTACAAGTAAAGTTAAACAAAAATAAGCCTTGTCTTAACTCTCAAACATCTTGCAAAATTTAATTTGATTAGTCTCAAACATTTTGAAGATTCTCGATTTAGTCCCTGCATTTCTCAATTTAGGTTACTACTATTATAAGTAAATTAGCAACACCTATAATCGCTCTGTAGTTTTAAAGAAAGGTAGATCTGAGCCAATAATCTCTTAGTTTAGTGGATAAGAGTACATTAAAATTGACATTTAAGTTTGAGTTTGATTTCAAATATCTCTTCTCTCATTTTAAATCTATCAAAAAAAAAAAAAAAAAGAAAGGTAGATTTGAGTATCACTCAACTTTCAAACTCCATTTAGTCCAACATTGAGTAATTATGGACATTGCCCCATGTAAATTTAAGGTTTTTTTTTTTAATAAATTAAAAAAAATTAAGTATTGCAATAAAACTCTTAATTTTTAACTTTAATATTTTACAAGCATTGATTTGTAATATAAAATTTGTTTGATAAATTATAAAAAAAAAATGTGTTTGATATAATTATGTTGTTTGCTAATTGTAAAATTATTTATAAGATAAAATAATCCCCAAAAATAAATTTTAAAACTAAAGTTGTATAAATTTATTTTACATTAAGTGAGAAGTGGTTCTCTACCTACTTATCTTATTAAATATATTTTGTTGAAAAACAAAATTTATTAAGCAATTACATTAAGTGATAAGTGGTTCTTTACCTACTTACTAAATATTTTTTATTGAAAAAAAACTTCTATTAAGCAATTTTTAGTATAAATTATAAAATGTACTTTAAAAAATTAAACTGCTATAAATTTTAATTTGCAATACGTTATTAAATAGACCTTATTAATAGTTTAGTAAAACTTGTAAACTTCTCAAACATATTAACATAATTTATATATGGCCACTAAATTTCAAATAAAAAATAATAATTAATTTCATTACTTGAGTAGATATTTAAACTCATTTATAAAATTGAAAAACTTCAATATTGACGAGTTAGGTAATAATTCTAGCAACTAAATACATTAACAACTAGTTTTTCACCCCCCGCTTACGCCAGGGGATTCTTAATTTTTTTATAATTTTATAATTAATTAATTATAAAAACTAATTTTAAATTAAATTTTATTAAGTTATAATCATTTTTTAATTTTTTATTTTTATCTGTAATTAAATTTTTAATAATTATTAGAATCATATATAGATTTTAAATTAACTTGCGAGTCAATGAGTGGATCAATTACTTTAAAAAAATCATTTAAAACTAAAACCAAAAATAAGAAAAAAAACTTATTTTTTCTGATCAGTTAAGGATAATAAGTTAACTAAGAAGTGAATATGAGGATCAACTTTTTCCAATGCATCATTTAAAAGTAAAAATATTTCTCAAGTGAAACAGATATAAGTCTTAAATCATTTTAGAAACATCATTTAAAAAATAAAAATAAAAAAAAAAACCTATTTTTTCTCCGAGTGAGTCGAGCATGAATACTAAGTTGACTAGGGCATGAACATACATGCCAACTTCTTTTAAATACATCATTTAAAATTTAAAAAATAAATAATTTTTTTGAGCAAATCGAATACACATCCTAAATCAACTTGTTAGTAAAAGTGTGGACCACGAGTCAACGTACAAATATAGGATCCTCAAGCTCACAAAAGATGAAGATAAAAATGATTAAAAAAAAAGTAAAGAAACCACCTTTGATCAGAATTGAAGAAACTCTCTCTTTTTCTTTTGCTTTTCTCTCTTTTTTTTCTCCTTTTTCTTTTTTGGTTTTCTCAGTTTTGGATACCCCAAGATGTTTAAAACCTCCATTGGCTGATTTCTTAGCATCCTCATGCATTTCCACTCAATTCTTGAGAACTCGCCTTAGCTTGCTTGCAAGTAATCTTTCTATAGGGCTAGGTGGTTCATCAAGGCTGAAACCTTTCTAAATGGAGCATGATTTCAATTGAGTTTGGTGGACAATCTAAGTTATATGCTCTTAAAGAGAACCCCCATTCCAAATGACCATATCTTGGCTCCATGCAAGGAACTTTAACTTAAAATAGAACTCCATTGAAATTTAGATGAACTAGACTCAAAATAATCAGACAACAACCAAACTAGATGCCATTTTGTTTTCATGCATAATATGAGCATTAAACTTTTTATTTTCTAAGCATATTTAAGCTTTAATGGCTTAATCAATGTAGGTTGTTTTCTTGCTTATGTTTTAATGTGAAAATATTTGTGAAAGACTTCTTGTATGATTATGAAGTGCTCCAAGGCCAGTAGACAGAAGAAATGTAAGAAAACTTGGGTGAAAAAGCTTGTTCATGGTGAAAATCTCATGCATCGATACATTGGTGTTTGTATTGATACAAGTGCTTTTCAGGACCAAAACTTCATGAAAAACATGACATTTTATCGATACAATATGGCTTTGTATCGATATAATGCATGCTCTAAGCCTGGAATGACCAAAACATGGTGATATATCCATACGTTAATGAAATGTATCGATACATATTTGTGAATTTCATGAACATGACTTTTTTTTTTCATTTTCCAAAAGTTCCCACTTGCTCAATTTGGTCCCAAGACATTTCAACCTTCATTTTTTCCTTCTTGGCACTGTGTTGCCGGGATCCAGCGACATGGCATCCTACAGTCCCTTTTTCTTATTCTATTTTTATTTACTTGTTGGCCTTCTAATTAAATCTTGGGGTATATGAAATTGGTTAGGGATAAGAGATGATTGCATTTCATTTGAAAGTTGAACACGATTTGTTTGAAAGAAGCCCAGGCAAAATTAGATATCTGTAAATACTAAGGCTTGTTTTGTCAATGTTTGAACCGTTCCACAATTATAAAATTTTTTACAAATATTAAGTAACGAAACTAAGTGATGATAATACTCGTTTTTTAAAAATATGTTTATTATTATTTTTCAATAGAATTATAGTATATAAAATATGACTCTATTAAATAATCTATTAAATTGAATTTGATCGGATTTTAAAAATTAAATAAATAAATTCAAAATGATTTGAACATAAATAATCTTAGTGTAAAACCCAAACTACTTAACTCCAAGATAATCCAAACTTGAAAATGATCCAAACTTAAAGTGATTTAAACCATCAACAGCCCGAATGTGAATGATCCTAACCTAAAATTAGAGGTGATAATTAAGCAGGTTTGGGTCAGGTCATTTCTGGTTAAGTTTTTTTGGGTTTGAGCTGATTCAAGTTTGAGCCTATGCGGGTTTAGGTTCTTTCGAATTCGACCTCATCTAGATTCGTGCTTGTTCTGGTTCAGGTCTATTCGGGTTCGGGCCTTTTCGGGTTTGGGTCAGATTCGGGTTTGAATATGTTTTACATCATTTTTTATTTTATGTTAGATGTAATTACTTTTCTATAATTTTGAATTCTAAGCTCAGGCCAGAATTTGGCCTGGTCCAGCTAGAAAAAATCTTAGTTAGGTTCCCTAGGGCCAGCCATGGCCTGAAAAAATTTTGGATTTTAAGCTTAGGATTGAATTTGCCCTAGCCTGCTCATTTAA
>JBBYHL010000009.1:8344193-8357602 GCA_038381835.1 Adansonia madagascariensis
AATGAAAAAGATCAAAGAAAAAAAAAAACCATGTGTGCTGCATGCAAGATTATTACAGCCACCCAAAATAGAATTCAACATTGAGGTCACATATATCTATGTAAATAATATATATATATATATATATGTATATATTGTTGAAAAAATGATTTGACTAATACAAATAAGAAGATAAACAGTGTTTACTTGAAATTGGGAGTCATATGATGAAATTCAGAACATTTTTCAGATAAACTTTCCAAATGATGGCTACCGTTCAGCCTTGAGAAAAAGAAATGATGCTTTTGTACTTGGCATTTGTTGGATTTTATAATTCACTAATGGAGGAAGATAATGTCATTTGAAAATTGTGTGTAGATTTTCAAGCCACCGAGTACGAAGATAATGTCACCATAAAATAGAAAAAATATATATATATATATATAATTAATACTATCCTTTATTTAAAAATTTAATTTCTTTGCTTAAGAAATAGATAAATAAGCCCAGCGGTCAGCCTATGGCTAGGGATTTAACAGGGCATGTTAGTCTAAGATTTCTCATTCTTATCAGGAAATTGTTGGAGAAATAGAAAAAAGAGGAGACATAAAATAGATATCAGATCAGGATTTTGTATTTTGCTTATTGGCTGCTAGTGCTCTCTCAGTGGTCCTGCTTTTACGGAAAAAGTAGGAAGAAATGGCAGCCCATTTGGGCCCCTTATGCTTTCTTTGTTGGGAACAGAGTCATGTTTCAACCATTCCAACCCTTCTTGAGGACAGATTATCAGCATCGTTTAGCATTACTCGTAGCAATATTAAACACTTAAAATTCTTAAGTTAACGTTCTTTTCATCGCACTTCTAAAACATAATTTTTTTTTTTTTTAACTCAACCCTTTTGTTTAAATCTATACTTTTTTAAAAAATAATACTAAACGAAACCTTTAATTAGAGTCAAATATGGATTCTGTAAGATACAAAATAAATCATCCTTGAAGGTATGCCTAGTTAGGAAATACTTCATTTTTGTCATTTTTTTTTTCAAACTCAATAAAACCTAACAAAAATTAAGAGGAGATGATGGAAGCTGCTATACCTGATAAAAGGTTAGATTGATAGGATAGGCCATCCAAGTTGGCATATGCCAGGAGGGACCATGTTGGATACAATTATTAATTTATAATTACGAAAATCTAACCCCCCATGAAATTATGCATAACATTGCAATTTACATTAGACCCACATCAACTGACAACCATGGATATTAAAAGATATAAATCCAGGTAATAACTAATCTTTAAAGTATCATCAAAACAGATGAGCAAGAGACATGTCTTACAGTCCATGTTTAGAGCACCACATAAGCTTGAGTCTCGTCCAAGCAGTAACTATCACTATCACTAGCGATGTCAGTACCAGTTGAAGCATAACTTTTAAAAAGTGGTATCTCAGGTTAAAAAATCAGCTGTAGTTGAGGGTTGAAACGTCTACCTACTATAAGCATAACACTCAAAGATTTAACATAATTTTCAATAAGCTGTTGTTTCTATAACAATCCATAGCAATCTTCAAATTAAATGCTGATTATCACACAAACCAATTTATTTAACAATAATTTCCCACCTTTTATATTTTCACCAGAGAGAAAAGTGTAACAAGCACAATCAACTCAAGTGTATGTGGTGAAGTAAAGTGAGTCCTAAGGAGTCACAGTGGTTGACATTGACTGGTTTCTAAGGAGGCTTCAAGCTTACATTGAATCTTGCAATGCAAAGATTTTGTGAGCTGAAAGGAATTGAATTAATAACAGTTGCTATGATCCAAGTTGGCTTCCTATTCCACAGCGATCATAAAGAAATGTAGACTTTGCTTTCATATAAAAATCAGTTCAGCATTCTTCAAAAGCTCTTCCAGTAAATCACGATACCTTCTATATTTGTGAAGATGGCTAATCTACTTTTACGTCCCTAATACGATCATCTACTAATCAAAGTAATTTTAATCCATTTATTTTATGCAACAAATTACGGCATACTAGAACAACCATAAAAAAGTTTAAATCAATTATCCATGCAGCCTGAAATCTGAATATCCCTTTCCGTCCAATAAGCAACAGAGAGTGATCTAAACTAACACAGAGAAGCCACATTATTCCAGTTTCACTAAGCAACCCCCTGATGCTTCAGATGCTGAACCAATTATTACATAATCATTAAGAGAACTGATTTCAAATGCAGATGAAGCAAACAATATTAACAGTTGCTCTTATGATTATGTGCTTTTGATTTCTGAATGCAATCAGTTCTCGAATAAGCTAGATTTTTTCAACTAAAGCTTTCTTATCACTTAAATCAGGTGAGTCTCACATATAAAAGTTAGTAAAGCTCACTGCCATTACATATCTGCAGTTTAACTTAATCTAGGTTCTCACTATTCATTTCGGCACTAAAAAACCAGGGACACAACAGGAGGTTATTTTTTCGCTCTTCAAAGCTAGTTTTTTTAGATCCTTATGCAAGTAAAAATATACCAACTGATTGAAGACCACCATGTCCTATTTCCACTGCTTCCACCCAAAATTCTCTTCAGGAGTTCATAAAATAGTCATTAAACACCCTTTTCCTGCAAGTTTCATTTCTTCATGTTCTGTTTCTCATCACTTTTTAACTTTCAATCAAGGATACCATCTTGGACTGTTAATTGGATTGGCTCTCAGATCCTCATTTTTTGGTTTCAGACAATAGTTCCTCCAGGTTATGCACTAAGGATGCCTACCTCTCAATGCACCATTACCTACTTAATTTCCAAACATTGGTACATTTACAACTTCACATTTTAGCAAGGGCTTCAATTCCAAGGGACAAATCTACATGGTTTACCAACTTAGGCATCTTTGTTATAAAATTTTATAAACAAATCATGCTTGGCTAAAACCACAGCAATTGGGAAATGAACATAACATGAGTAGGCAATATATCTTCAAAATCAAATCTGGCCACCAGGCATTAGCAACATCAATATAGACTCCTGAAACAATCAAAACATAAAGAACCATCTGCTGCCAATCTGGGCTATCCGTTGTTACCAAACTTTAAAACCAGATATCGACCTAAGACCAGTCTAATATTTGCAGTGCCTTTGTTCTAGAACTAGTAAGGCAGTTTGTAATATTTTCCTAGCCTTCCTATCAGGAGTGCATTTATAGGTTTCCATTTCCTTACATACTTCTGGAACCTAGCCGGTGAAAGACAAGCATGCACTAGCAAATATCATTCGTGACAAAGATGAAGCTAATCAAGTAACTTCAAAGACTTCAATTGCACTTAGCACCTTATCAAATTTCTTGGCTCGAATTAAAGCTTCATGAGCATATTATAAGTAATCACATCAGGAATAATACCCTTCAAAACAATAAGTCAAAAATTAGAAAGGTCATCATGAGAGGGGTCCTTAGTTATAAAGCCTAACCTATGTTACCCGGATTCAAGTATGAGTGTTGGATACAGGTATGCAACCCGTATGTATATGCCCAATTTTTTAGAAGTTTTTTTCCATATATTTGTTGGATCATACCCCCATACCTCATTCCCCCACAAGCCAAAAAAAGAAAAGAAAAAAAGAAACAGACACAAATTCACTCTACATCATCCAGAACATGAAGGTGCACACTTTCTCTTAGATGTTGGTACATAGAAATCCTTCCTCATGTTTTCCAGCTATACTGAAGGCATTGATCAACATATTCAGCATCATGATGTTGGTTTCAATGCTTTCTGATTCCATGAGTTGGAGAACCTTAACAGTCTGTTCACATAACCCCTGCACGGCGAAAAAGTTATAGACCGGCACACGTAACAAATATTTCATTTTTTTATCAAATAAATTTAGCATTCACCAGATTGAAGTTGAAAGGAAAGGCTCACCAAGATGCCATTCAATATAAATTACTTAATCAAGAACAGGCTAGTTATCAGTTATCAATTAGCAGAAAAATAAAAAATTGCAAGCCTAGTTCTGTTATCCCTTGCAGCTAATGTTGTTCTCACACTACACAAACTTAGGGCGGCTAAATTCTCTTAGGGCTTATTTTAGATTTGAATTTTGCAGTTAATCCTATTTAGCACTTGTTGAAGAAGAGTCAGATTTCACATGGAAAGCAGGATGTTGTTTTGGGAGGTATTGAGGCCTACCCCAGGGGTAATATTTCCTTTGAGGTTATATAGATGTTTTTATGGGTTCAGTGAATGAGTTATTGTGTATTTTTCAAAATTATGTATGATGGAAAATACAGCATGCTAAATTGCAATACAAAAGAAACAAAGAATAATCTCTTGCAAAAATGTATGGACATTGAAGGCCAGACTCAGAAAAAAAATTAAACGAAATGAAGACAGAATTAAAATTCTGAAAAGATGGAAACGTGCACAGCACCTGCTGAGTATAAGCACTTGCTAAGACGCAGAACATGCTAGCGGAAAGGCAGGAGGCCTTCTGAGTTCAGCACAGATATGCAATTTTCAGCATTATGAAATCTCCCTTATTGTATAAATATCAACTAATATTGGATAAAAATTCCCACAGTCCCCAGCTTCTCGATGTCCCCTACATTTCATGTTAGCAAAGTTCTTCTCTACTGCTTTCCTCTTCCCAAGCGCTCTCAATCAATTAATAAGGCTGATGAAGATCTTTGGGTCAGGATATAATCCTTGGTCCTGCATCTCAGTAAACTCGAGCCTTTGTGAGATTCCAGCCTTGCAGTGTTATATCAGGCGTTATACTTTCTTGTTTCAATTTCTCAAACGCTTCTAAAGCTTCACCTAGCTCTCCATATTTTCCAAACGTATCAATAATGCTGGTATAAATCGCCTATCTTCATATAATCCTTCTCCCTAATCTCCTCCACATTGCTTTCGTACACATTCCATTGTCCCCATACACAAGCAAATCCATTCGATCCCATTTTCTTCATCTCACTAACTAACATCCACATAGCTTCCAACCGTCAGCATTAATAATTCAAAAGAATCTGATTTGTTTCCTGATTTTTACAAACAACCATTGGATCCATTACCACCAAAACCTTAACGGCTAACCCCAAAATCCCTTTCCGCAAAACCCCTCCAAGTAAAACATTAAAAAAAATCTTATGTTAGGTTTAAATCCAAGACACACCATTTCTTGAAACAAGGAATCAGCTTCGAATGTCCTACTAACACGACCCAAACTCTCAATCAAAAAACAGTAAGAAATAGAATTTGGATGAAAACCCAAAGCCTCCAATTGAGCAAAAAGTTTGATAGCCTTATGTATATCCCCTATTTTTCAATACCCTTGAACTGTTTGGTTGTGTAACTCAGGAGAAGCTCTTCTCCAATATTAAACCCGAATGGTTACTTAAAAATGGGGTTTTTCTTGTTGAGTTCCGTTAAAGCGACTTGCTTGTCTCTGTTTTCATTGTTATCCGTTCTAGAACAGCATAGAGGTTTCAAGTTGCTCTGGTTTAGACCAAGTTTGAAATAGCTAACATGACATGAGTTAAAAAGAGAAACTGATAAGTAAGATGCATCCTACATTCCCATGTAAACTCCATGTGTCTTGAATTTCCAAGTTCAGAGTACGTAACTAAAAAAAGGGCGGGGGGGGGGGAATACTCGAAGAAAAAAAACAAGCAAGCAAGGATATAACTAAGTTAAAGTTCTTATGGTCTTTCATTCTTTGCTTATTCATTTATTACTCGAGGAAAGCAATAAACCAGATGGTATTTTATGGAATTTAATCGGGTCAGAAGTCGGATGGGCCAATTAAACCCAAACCCAGTTTCAACCCAACTTTTAAAGGAAAGGAAACACTCAGTAAACATCCGCAACCCGCCAAAATCAATGGAAGGGAAATATCTTTTATCTTGTTTTCTTCCGCAGCATTCGACTTGAATTTTTAGAAGACAACTAAGATATTGGCCATCGCCATGGCCATGTCTAGCACTGGAGGACTTCTTCTAACCTTTGCATCCCCTACTTCAAAGGTATGCAGAAACACCTCTATCTCTTGCTCTTCTTCCCAACTCTCAACTCCTTTGCCAAATGAACAGTCAAATGACGGTAGTAGTAATAACAACAGTTCTAATAACAACTTTAGCTATAGCAGAGCCTCCCCATCTGAGAGATGGCCTCACCTTCAACTTCAACTAGCTGAAACTTACCCTTTAAGTCAAAGCCATTTTTCAGCTACCCCTCCTCAACTTAGCCGTGTAGTTAAGGAAGCTCAATTGGGTTTAGAATCTTCAAAGTCTGAAACTTTGGAAGTGAATGATGAGACTCGGGAAAAATTGGGGAGAGTAAGTAAGACTAGAGTTAAGAAAATGACTAAACTGGCATTGAAAAGGGCCAAAGATTGGAGGGAAAGAGTGAAGTTTTTGACCGACAGGATTTTGGGGTTGGAACAAGACCAGTTTGTTGCCGATGTTTTGGATGATAGGAAAGTTCAGATGACACCAACTGATTTCTGCTTCGTGGTAAAAACTGTTGGTCAGGAGAACTGGCAACGTGCCCTTGAAGTTTATGAGTGGTTAAATTTGAGGCATTGGTATTCCCCTAATGCCAGGATGCTTGCTACTATCTTGGGTGTGTTGGGGAGGGCCAATCAGGAGATTTTAGCTGCTGAAATCTTTACCAGGGCTGAGCCTGCTGTTGGGAATACTGTCCAGGTTTATAATGCCATGATGGGTGTTTATGCACGAAATGGGAGATTCCAAAAAGTGCAGGAACTGCTTGATTTAATGCGTGAAAGAGGGTGTGAGCCTGACCTGGTGAGTTTCAATACTTTAATAAATGCCAGATTGAAAGCAGGAGCTATGTTGCCTGATTTAGCTATCGAGCTTTTGAATGAGGTGAGGAGGTCTGGTCTTAGGCCAGATATAATAACGTATAATACTCTTATTAGTGCTTGTTCTAGGGAATCGAACTTGGAAGAGGCCACGAAGGTTTTTGATGATATGGACAGACATCATTGTCAACCTGATTTATGGACTTATAATGCTATGATTTCGGTATATGGGAGATGTGGGATGGCATATAAAGCTGAGCAGCTTTTTAGGGATTTGGAGTCTAAGGGGTTTTTCCCGGATGCAGTCACGTATAATTCATTGTTGTATGCTTTTGCAAGAGGAGGAAATGTGGACAAGGTAAAAGAGATTTGTAAAGAAATGGTCGAAATGGGGTTGGGTAAAGATGAAATGACTTATAATACAATTATTCACATGTATGGGAAGCAGGGCCAGCATGACTTGGCATTGCAGCTTTACAGAGACATGAAATTGTCAGGGCGGAATCCAGATGTGGTAACATATACAGTCTTGATTGATTCCCTAGGGAAAGCGAATAAGATAAAGGAGGCTTCTAATGTGATGTCTGAGATGTTGGATGTAAGTGTTAGACCTACTGTGCGAACTTATAGTGCTCTGATTTGTGGGTATGCTAAGGCTGGAATGGCTTCAGAGGCTGAGGAGACATTCAATTGCATGCGGAGGTCCGGGATTAGACCTGATTTCCTGGCATACTCCGTCATGTTGGATATCCTTTTGAGATGTAATGAGATAACGAAGGCATGGGTGTTGTACCGGGAAATGGTTCGTGATGGCTTCACACCAGATCATATCCTTTATGAGGTGATACTTCAAGCGCTAAGAAAGGAAAACAAAGTGGAAGAAATTAAAATGGTGGTCACAGACATGAAAGAACTTTGTGGTCTGAGTCCTCAGGCTATCTCTTCTTTTCTTGTCAAGGGTGAATGCTACGACCTTGCTGCGCTGATGCTGAGATTGGGCATAAGTAATGGTGATGCACTAGATGACGAAAATTTGTTGTCTATTTTGAGTTCATACAGTTCAGCTGGCAGGCACAAAGAAGCATGCGAATTACTTGAGTTCCTAAAAGAACACACTGAAGGGTCCAATCAACTGATAACTGAAGCTCTAGTTGTCGTGCTTTGTGAGGCTTGCCAGTTAGATGCTGCCTTGAAGGAGTACAGTAACGCTAGAGACTTTGGTTTGTTTAGCAGGAGTTCTACCATGTATGAGTCCCTTATTAGATGCTGCGAAGAAAATGAACTTCTAACTGAAGCTTCTCAGGTTTTTACCGACATGAGATTCTATGGTGTTGAATCTTCTGAATGTATCTTGAAAAGTATGATGAGGGTATATTGTAAAATGGGCTTCCCTGAGACAGCACATTGTTTGATTAATCAAGCCGAATCGAAAGATATTCTGCTTGACAATTCTGCTATTTATGTTGATGTTATTGAAGCGTATGGAAAAGTGAGGCTGTGGCAGAAAGCTGAAAGTTTGGTGGGGAACGTTAGACAAAGATATACGAATGTGGATCGGAAGATCTGGAATGCCTTAATACAAGCCTATGCTGCAAGTGGCTGCTATGAAAGAGCTAGAGCTGTTTTCAATACTATGATGAGAGATGGTCCTTCGCCTACAGTAGAATCCATTAATGGTCTCTTGGAAGCACTAATTGCCGATGGAAGATTGAGTGAGATTTATGTGGTAATCCAGGAGTTGCAAGATATGGGTTTTAAAATAAGCAAGAGTTCTATTCTTCTGATGCTTGATGCATTTGCTCAAGCTGGAAACCTCTTTGAGGTGAAGAAGATATACAGTGGAATGAAAGCTGCAGGGTATTTTCCTACAATGCATCTTTACAGGATTATGATTAGATTGTTCTGCAAGGCGAAACGAGTGAGGGATGTTGAAGCAACGGTCTCTGAAATGGAAGAAGCAGGATTTAAGCCTGATCTTTCAATTTGGAATTCTATGCTAAAGTTATACTCAGGAATTGAGGATTACAAAATGACAGCTCAAATATATCAGCAGATTATAGATGCCGGACTTGAACCAGATGAGGACACTTATAACACTTTGATAATAATGTACTGCAGAGATCGTAGACCTGAAGAGGGATTATCTCTGATGTATGAAATGAGGAAGGTGGGTTTAGAACCGAAATTAGACACCTATAAAAGTCTGATTTCAGCATTTGGCAAGCAGCAACTCTTGGAACAAGCTGAGGGATTATTCAATGAGTTGCATTCAAAAGGCTATAAATTGGACCGCTCTTTCTATCATACAATGATGAAAATATTTAGAAATTCTGGAAACCATTCCAAAGCTGAAAGCCTGTTAAGCATGATGAAAGAAGCTGGAGTAGAACCCACTATTGCCACCATGCACTTGCTTATGGTTTCTTATGGAAGCTCTGGACAGCCACAACAAGCAGAAAAAGTCCTTACTAATTTGAAAGAAAGAGGATTAAATCTTACTACACTACCATATAGTTCAGTCATTAATGCTTATCTTCAGAATGGTGATTATAATGTTGGAATTCAAAAGCTTATGGAGATGAAGATGGAGGGCTTGGAAGTAGACCACAGAATATGGACATGCTTTATCAGGGCCGCAAGTTTGTCCCAGCACACAAGCGAAGCTATTATCCTCTTAAATGCACTTCGGGATGCTGGATTTGATCTTCCTATGAGGTATTTTTTTTTTTCATTTTAGGAACAAGACAATGGTCTTGAAGACAGATTTACTTTTCCTTAGTTTCATTCCTTATAATTATTGATAATTATTGCTGTTATCTAGGCTTTTGACAGAAAAATCCAAGTTACTATTTTCAGAGCTAGAAAGTTGTCTTGAGAAGCTAGAGGCCGTAGAGGACAATGCAGCCTTTAACTTTGTCAATGCGTTGGAGGATCTATTGTGGGCATTTGAGCATCGAGCAACAGCATCATGGGTTTTCCAATTGGCAGTCAAGAAGAACATTTATCGCCATGATGTTTTCAGGTATGTTCTCATAGTGATAGGTTCAGTTTTTCGTTACCTTTTTACTGAACTGTTTTGAATCTATATTCTGACGTCAAGGATGTTCTTAAAGCTTGTCCAAGAAAAGCGGGTTTTTGGAACAATTCAGGGATTTTTAATATTCACTATATTTTTATATTACAATATCCTTGTCATGCATTTTATTATATTTATATTCTCCCCACTTTACTGACTCAAGCATAGCTTGATGATTTCAGATTACACTGAAACATTGATGGACTGTCAAAATTATGTCTTAACATGTGGTTTTAGTTAGTTGACAGCTGTGGTTAGTCAAATGAAGTTTTTTCTTGCCTAATTTGGAAAATTAGTCCTTTAGGTATTAGGATATGCTTGCTGCTACCAGAAAATTATTCTTGCAGTTAAGTTCAGTGCCTTCTCCTTTATAGGTTCAGTTGCCTAGGAAAACCCTAGACGTGATGTGATTTTTAGGCTTCTCTATGACTATACTGCATGACTGCTTATCTGATAGACCTGATAATTTTAGACACGACTATTCGAATATGACATATATAAAGCAATTGAAACATAGCATGATACGGCATAAATAAATTCTCAAAATCAATATAATACGAATTATTAATGTACCAAAATTTATATAAATATAAAATACCTTAAACACAATTATGACATGACAGAATACACGAACATGACACGAATACATGAATTGCCAGGTCTGTTCTCTGATTCCATCATCCATACCTCTACCATTGTAGATTGTGAGCATAATTCCATCCTCGAAACTCAAAATCTCCAATTTATATCAATGTTAGAGATCTGATATATCCTGCATCAATGCAAAACCAGCATAAGAAAGAACTGAAGCTGCAAGGAACTTTGACGCAAATGTAGAGCTCTACAGTTTTGCAGTACTTTAACAAGGACTATTTTATGCTTGCATAATCATTTATAGGAACCGAATGCAAATCAGAATATGATCGTTTTTATACTGTATTTGTTTCCTTTATCATTATAGCTTCTATGATTCAGGGTAGCTGATAAAGATTGGGGTGCTGATTTTAGAAAGTTATCTGCTGGTTCTGCTCTTGTTGCTCTTACTTTGTGGCTTGACCATATGCAGGCAAGTTCTCTTAACCTTTTGTAATTTGTTTCTCAATTTTTTTTTTATTTTTTTTTATTTTTTTTGAGAATCACAAGATGCAATCTTAGTAACATATAAACCATAAACATTTATAATTAGTTGGGGATAATGTCTTATGTAGTCCTAAAAAAAATTCAATATTGCATCTGTACAAAAAAAATGTACAATATAAAAAATACAAAATTTTGTAAAGTAAATTTATTTCTATTGGGAAAATGAAAATAGAAAATTTTTTAAAAAATAATTTTTTATTTTTTTAAAATAAAAAATGAAAATAAAATTGTTAAGTAAAATTTTTCCTTTTATTTTTCAAAATTCAAAATTTTATTGTTTGAAATTAAAAAAACAAAATTATAAAAATATTATTTTCATTTTTCTAAAAAAATAAAATGAAAATTTCAAAATAATTTTTTTCCATCAAAATTTCATTTATTTTTTTTTGTTTTTTCTTTCTTTGGTACATATATAGCCTGTTAACTCTGGTAGTACCAAGGAATATATATAAGGTATGACATGAGGAAGAGAGGGTTGCCCTCAAAGTGATAGGAATTGGATGCTACTGTATGGAGGCAAGTAAGCTCCGGTTTGACAATAAATTTGGTTTCATTTGAGATCGAAAACGATAGAGAATTATGAGAAAAAACATGCTTTATAATTGAGTCTGGCGTAGTATAAAATTAAAATGGGGATAAGAAAATCGATTGGATTTAGTATGAGCTCTTCTTTGTCTCTGAACAGCAAGTACCCATGAGCAGCAAATCAGTGATAAGGTTAAAACTTGAGGGTTGCCCTCATGCGAGTTTATTAAGGAGATTGATTTAGTTTAGTGCATTCGATTCTGTTTATTTTTGTATGATTCATATTTGGATCGAGTGTGGTCTTGTGCGGTATAAGGATCCAAATTCCAGCAGTTTCCTGATCCCACTTCTATGCATTCCTGTTCTTAACCGGGATTTTCGGTAATCATTATTATATGTCTAACTTAGCAATGTTTTTCATATGGAAGGATGCTGCACTACAAGGGTATCCAGAGTCTCCAAAATCGGTTGTTCTAATAACCGGGACAGCCGAGTACAACATGGTTTCTCTTAACAGCACACTGAAGGCATGCCTTTGGGAGATGGGTTCACCTTTTCTTCCTTGCAAAACACGCAGTGGCCTCCTCGTATCCAAGGCTCACTCCCTTAGGATGTGGTTGAAGGACTCACCGTTCTGCTTGGACCTTGAATTGAAGGACGCCCTGTCTCTCCCGGAGCTAAACTCAATGCAACTTATCGAAGGATGCTTCATAAGACGCGGTCTTGTTCCTGCATTCAAGGACATAACCGAGAGACTTGGATCGGTGAGACCGAAGAAATTTGCAAGACTGGCTTTGCTACCTGATGACAAAAGAGACAAAGCTATTAAAGCTGATATAGAGGGAGGTAAAGAAAAGTTCGAAAAGATGAAGTCGAAAGTTGGATACAAAAGAACAAAGGTGATGAATAAACTGAGAAAGAGAAAATTTACTAGGAAACCTTTGTCAAATCCTAATTAAAGAGATCAATATGGTGTAAATTATTCAGGCTTCTGTAAACAAACAAAAGATGGCATAATTACATTAAAGTTTTGGCAAACTTTATCTATTATTATTATTATTATTATTATGGAGTTTTGAAGTGAGCATGGAAAATATATAGGCCCTCAAATATTTGTTTCTTAATAAGCAATGATCTTCGAGAAATTGTTCATTAATCGCTAGTAGAGTATTTAGACTCCACAAGAGGAAAAGAAGTTGGGGCCACATGATAGATTTTTATTTTCAATTGTGAAGTTAAAAGTTCATCATGAATATAAAAAAATTAAAAATAAAATCATATTAGTAATTTTTTTCTTAAAAATTTTCTTAGAAATGATACTGGTATTTGATAATGATATATATATATATATATGATAAGCAGCACTTCCTTTAAGAAGTTTCAAACTTTGGGAAATGGTAACATTTACGAAATGCCAGAGCTAAACTAACAGCCACTTAGACAAATTCCCTAGAGATTTAGGTAAATCTTTTTTTAATTTATTTATGCTTTTATTATTTACTTCCTTTTTTTTTTTTTTTGGGAAAAGTTGTAATAAAGCAAAAGCCTTATAATTATTGATTAAAAATGGACAACTAATTAAAAATAAAACACCAAGTATGATATTATGCCTACAAAGTAATAAATAAAGCATCTTTTCTTAGAAAATATAAATTTTATTTTACCTAAATTTATTTTACGTATAATCCTTAAAAATATACCAAAAATATTTATATTTATAATCCTTGAAAAATATTCCGCTTAACTCCCAAGTGACCAACCGGCACCAAGTGACTAATGCCCTAGCCTACCTCCCACAACCTAAAACCCTCCTAAGCCCACAACCTTCTATGAGTAAGCCATCAAAATCTGATTACGAGATTTGAC
>JBBYHL010000009.1:8372817-8391133 GCA_038381835.1 Adansonia madagascariensis
CTCGGAGTAATTATGACAATCAAAAACATGTTCTACCTTTCTCTCCCACTCCAAGTATAATTCAGGGTCATTTTTCCCTTGGAAGGTAGGGATTTTCACCTTAATACTACCCAAATTGCTATCTTGTTTTGAAACAGCTTTTTTACCCTTCCAAGAATTACTCTTGTCATAATAAGATTCCTCCTCTTCCTCCTACTCAACCATATGTTTTCTAGAGGAATTAAGATTGGATAGAGACTCTAAATTATCTAACCTCATGTTTAAAAGCTTGAATTGGTCTGGGATAGCTTTCACAAACAACTTGATATCAGTTTCAGCATTATCTCCTCTACTACTCATGTTTTAAACTTACAAAATTTGTTAGGAATAAAAATAGATTGGTTTTCCTTACACACTCTCTTATGTGTTTACACTCGAGATTAGTTACTTAACCACTCGTGTTTTACTCAATTTTGGCTTTTCTATATGATATTCTCACCTCTCTTGCCTTTTACCGCTTAACTTCTCCTTATGAGCCCTTTAAAAAGAACTTTACAAATGATCTTACCAAAACAGCAAGCAACAATAAAGTTATTATAACTTTGATCAAGAAAGATCAAGGAAGTGAAATCAACAAGAATTATGAAAGGAAACAAATCAACAATAAATATGAAGAGAAGTGAAATCAATGAAGAGGAATAAAGAATTCGTTGTATGATATGAATATAAAGATCTAATAACAATCTTTTTTTATAAGATGGAAAAGGGATATAACACTAGAACACCCTCTTTTTTTTTGCTTTTCTTTTTTTTGGATGGTGGAAGCACGAACTATAATAGAAAAAAATAATGAAATTACGAGATTAAAATGTAGATTACACCTGACTTTCAAGAACAAAAGTTCTGATGCCAAATAATGCGAACCTTAGGATGAAAACACAAACTAAAACCCGATTGGATGGAATTAGAACCCTAAGATCGTCTTCAAAGTCAAGCAAAGAGAACTTGACCCCAATTAAACTTGCTGATTAGAACCAAAGTTATAATAATTTTGATCGCCACAAGTTACCTGATAAGATCAAATTGAGTTCTTGATTAAAAAACAAAGAAGAAGTTCTCACGAAGTAAAGAAAATCTCAAGTATTTTTTTCTCTTCCAAATCTGCTGAATTGCATGAATAAGACTCTCTTATATAGGCCAAAAATCTATAGAGCCCTAACATGTATGATTATATGTATTCATTGTTCTTTGACAAGTATATATGTTGTCATTTTGGCAAGTGAAATATTTCTTGACACATGAAGGTTAAGAGAATTTGGCAACTCCCTTTCTCTTTGTGTATTTACATGAATCCCTTTTGGAAGTGCTTCACTTATGATCAAGGATCGTTAGGTCCTCTAGAGGTTTGTGCTAATCATCCAGCTTTTGGTTTCTTGCCGCCCTATAGAGGAGTGATTTGCTAATTTGTTGAATTTTCGGGGTGAACTTGTTGGTAAAAATAGATGTGAGATTTTTTCAAGAATAATCTCGAGCTTTTGACCTTTTCTTGCCTTAACCTTTCTTTTGTATTTCAACTTTGAATTTTTCAAGGCATTTCGACTTTCCTTAAGAGGATAAAAAAACAAGGTTATTGTTCCTTAACTCATGACTACACTGTCATAGCCTTATGTTATAAAGTTTTCATCTCTTTACTTCAGGTGATTGACATCTATGTGCCAAAAGTCACCTTGTTATTGCATCAGGCAAATCAAATGCAACTTAACCCAAACAAGTGTTTTCTATACTTAAAAATGATAACATGTCATGTTCGTGTGCTATCAAAACTCTTAACAATTTGTGATCATCTTCAGAGGCATTCTTGACTAAAGTAAAAAAATTAACCATTTTATATGGTTTGGGCAGTTTATATATATTGGTATGAAAGGTCAAGAGTTCAAAAATATTGATAAATTATAATAAAAGACTTTTAATTTCAATCGAAAATTTTAAGAGTTTTGATAGGTTGACATCAAGCAATCAAAAGTCGACGTGAGATTTTCAAAGATCTGGACTTTCACAAATCGATCAGAAAGAGAAGATGAATGTTCCTCCATTCAGATTTCTTGAAGCCTGATCATGATGCTCTCTCAGTTTTCAAATATAACAATGTGAGAGGTGCTAGATCTGGCTAGTAACCCCTAGTCCTCAGGAGGTTGTTTGGAAAGCCTCAAGTGTTGGTCCTAACTAAAGGGTTTTAATTAGGGAGGTATTCTAATAGATGTTTTGGAAACTAGATCTTTTGTCTTGATCTGTTAAGGTTTTAGATATCTTGAGGTTTTAAAAGTCTTGATAACCTTCTTGATTAAGTGGGATGATTTTTTTTATGGTTTTTCAGACAACATAGAAGATGGCTTCAGGTTTTTTTTATTTTGCTCTAAACTACCTTTTTTCAAGTTTTTACCCTAAAACTTCATTTTTTTTTTCTTGACTGCTTTTTTGTTTTTTTTGTTGTTTTTTTGCTGATTTCTTTATCATGCCCCTTAAAGAAGCCTAAGGCTTTCTAGAAAAAATTTTTCTCGAAGAATGGGTCATTAGTTTAAATATACATACTTGATTGAAATAGACTTTTTAATGTACCTAATACAGGCTGGGGTTTGAGGTTTTGAAAGAAAGGTTATACAAGCTTAAATTCAGTGTTTGAGGGTGACTGGATCAAGGATTAATTTTAAAGGTTTCCATTCCTGGGTGTTTTTGTTCCTTTTTCTTTAGTTCCCTCCTTTTTGATTTGATTTTGATTTTGATTTTTGATTTTTGATTGATCTTTTTTTTATCACTTTCACATTCACTTTGAATTTTATTTTTATTTTTCTTTTTAGTGTTTTTTGTTGTTTTTTAAATTTTTTTGACTTTTTTAAAGGGAAATTTAGACTTTAACAACTTGGTACACCCCATATTTGGCATTTTGATAATCACAAAGGTGGATTCGCCCTTTTTTTTTCCTATGGAACGCTTTTTATGCCCCCCAAAGTGGAGAGTGATCCTTGATCAAGGTTTTTGAAATAAGAAATCATTAGGATCAAAGAGGGTAGCAAAGAAAATGATTTTGTAATTTATAAAAAGGATAAAAAGAAGATAGTCATCTTTCATTTCAAACACGATTATGTGGACTAATTAGTTATTCTTTGGGGTAAGGTTCTCTTAGAAAACATGTTGAATGTCCTAATGATGTAGCATATAATTTCATTTTTCTTTTTCTTTTCCTAAATGCATGCCTCAATAGTCGTCTCTCGCCGTGCTTAAATGGGTGTTCTTTAGAGTTACTAACTTGCCCTAGCCACAAATGATTTTAGGTTTTGGTTGACTAAACAGAAGGGTTCAAACAATTGCAAGGGAGTTTATATGAGGATTTGCTTGAAAAGTAGGAACAGGCCTAATAGTGCTTCGCAAAAGGCACCTTACAGTTGTCCCTATTTTTATTTTTATTATTTTAATCTTTTTCTTTCAATTAAGTCTCAAGATGCCAGAAATTGGCTTGGACAAAAGAAGGTATCTACAAGATAGGAAAACAGGTGGTTTTGTAAGATGGTTGGATTGCTGCAATTCAAGCCTAAATAGTTTGGTTTTAAAAACCCTTATTCAATTGATTAAATAGGGTTAAGAAAACCCACAAAAATAAAATAATTCTCATATCTAGTTTCCCTTTTTTTGGGTTTTTCGATTCTTAATTTTTAATTTTTTATCGATTTTTTTTAGGTTAATAAAATTTTAGTTTTATACATAGGGTTAAACCTCTGACTAGATGATTCTCAATAGAACTAGCTAGTCTGAACCAATTTTTTACTCATTGAGCAAGAGGGCTTTCTTTTCTATCTTACATAATGTTCTCACTCTTTCTGGAAACTCTAAGCCAAGGATGATAGTATTATGAGCCTAGTAAGAGCATTGTACTTAAAAAGGTTATGTGATTGAGTATGTGCTTCTGAGGTCATTCATTCATTTGGCTAGTAGAAAAGGTCATTTAGTATGTGATAGCATTTACTATAGTAGAAATAGTAATGAACTGAGTTATTGCAATTGCTAAAGATTTTTTTTTTTTAGTTTAGCTTCTAATTAGAGGTGGCAATTTGGCAAATTCGAGCAAGTTCAGGTTGGCTCATTTTGGATTTGAATTATTTTGGATTTGGGTCATTTCAGATTCAAACTTTTTCATGTTTGGATCATTTTGGGTTCAGCTATTTTGAGCTCAAGTTCGTGTTTGGTTCAGATTCGGGTATCTTTTACATCATTTTATTTTATTATTAGATGTAATAATTTTTACGTAAATTAAATATTTATATCAAAAAATAGATTATTAATTTACTATTATTTTAAAATAAGTTTTTGTTATAATAATATTTTAATTATATTTATATATTTAAATTAAATTTTTTAGCATAAAAAAGATATAAAATTAATCTGTTATATACAATCAAATTGTTCCTATAAAAAGTTATAATATATTATAAATTAATCATATTAATTTTTAAAATAATTGATTTGATGGGCTTGAATTTTAATATGTAAATACATTATAATTTAAATTATCCATACATATATGTATAATAGTAAATACTAATAATTAAATCAAAATAGACAAATAACTATATTTGAAGAATAAATAAAAGTATAAGACTACAATTTAAGAGATGGTAAGACAATTAAAAAAGAAGTATCACTAATTAATTATTGCATAATTTTTTATTATAATGATCTAATCTTAAAACTAAATGTTTTCCATTTAATAAGAATTATCCGATTTACATGTAAGAACTTTAGTTTTATTAAAATAATAGTTAAATAAATTTTTGTAAAATAATTAATCCAAATTAAAGTTTACTTTAAAGTACTTTACTTTTAAAAGTTTAATTTTTAATTAATCTTACTAAATAAATAAATTATTTACTCAAATTTTAAATCGCTATTATAAATTTTTTTACTATTTATAAGATTTATCAAATTTATAAGTAAATATTTTAGTTAACTTTTGTTAAATAAATTTATTTTATAATAAATAAAAAAGAACGAAGGTTTACATTAACTTTTTTTATTTTTAAAATACTAATTTTTATTAATGGTAAAAAGTTAATAAATTTATTTGATTGATAAAAAACAGTTAAAACTTATATTAAATTTGTTTTGCTTTTATACTTTTGATTTCTACATAACATTAAAGAGAATAAATTTTATATTAATATGACATAATTTGCACTTGGAACAAACTTTATATGATAATACTAATTTCATGAATGAACATTTTACTAATTTTATTTATTTTTAAAGTATCTAATTATATAGTTAAAAATTCACAAAACAATTGAAACTCACGTATAACACTACTAAATAGTGACTAGGGCTGAGCAAAAAAATTGAGAAAACTGAAAACCAATTTAAATCATAGTGTTTCGTTCAATTTTTGTTTTAAATTTGGTCGGATATTAATGATATATATTCGATTGGTTCGGTTTTTGGTTCACAAATTAAAAAGCCATAGTTATCCGATATCAAACCAAACCAAATTCTTTTTTATTTAATTTTTCATTAGTTTTTAATTTTTATAATATAAAATAAATATTTTATTTCTAAAGTTAAGTAAAAAAACTTTAAAATGCTATAGAAAATAAATATTTTTTAAAATTTTAAAAAGCTGATGAATTAAACTTATCCGAACTGATAAAATTCAGTTTGAATTAGTTCAGCTTCATATGGTTTTTAGTTTAGTTTTTAAAAATTCAAAATGCTGCACATTAAACATAAATTTTTTTTCAAAACTGATCCAAATCGAAGCGTTATCACCTCTAGTATTGACAATAAACTTATAAAAAGATATTTTTAATTATATTTGTTAGCACCAAAATGATATAAAATGAATTTTTTTATATAAAATCAATTTGTTAAATAATTTTATTATAAAAATGCAAATTTGATAATTAAGGTTTTTTAACTTTATATAAAATTATTTAATTACAATTTAATTATTCTTATTTTTAGTATTAAATTCGAGTTTAATTTTTTTAGGTTTGAGCTTTTTTGAGTTTAGGCTAATCAAATTTTAAGTCATTTCGAGCTCAGGCTAATTCGGGTTCAATTGATTTCGGGCTTAGGCTAATTTGGGTTCAGGTTTTTCTCTTAGGTTTTTGCTTTTTTTGTCAAATTGGATATGAGAATTTTTGGGTTCAGATTCATTTTTGCTACTACTTCTAGCTAGCTTTCAAAATCGATTTTCTCAGCTCAAGTTTACTACCGCCGATAAATAGCAGTTCAAAATTGTGACCATTTTTCATGATATTATGCATGGATAAGATATATCTTGGCCAACTATCAAAAAAAAAATTGTCTTTCATTATGGAATCTAATTATCTAAGCGAGACTTCGGGAGGGAAGATTAGCAGGAATCTTATTTATTGCTGCTTTCTTCGGATCTTTGGGAAAAGCATGAGATTAAAAACAAATGGGTATGATCCCTTTGTCACCCCACAATGGCTTTCTCTTGAATCATACTATGGGAGGGTACTTGTTTACACATGCGAAGAAAAGTTAGTTATATTAGATGCGAGATTGTTTCTCATAAGAAAACTTCTAACAGTGACGGAAAACCCAAAACGCGAGATGCATTCTGCTTGTCTTGAGAAAAAATTGTACATTCCAAATTTGAATATCCTGTTCTAGAGGTTTACTCATGTTACAGTTTCTTTTAAAGCAAAGACATAAATGTCTCATTTAAGAAGCTGAACTCCATTTGCAATTTTCTGTTTCACAGATCTTTGCTTTCAATATATTTGTCAACGTCCATGGCAGAAGAAGTAGACGGTATTTGACATTCAGATTAAAGATAGAATTCATAGGCGACAATACTTGGTTTATCAAAGTTCTGTTTCTGCATCTACAGCACTACCAAAATGGTTTACAAAAACGATACTTTTGTTCGTTGCTTCATGCTTATTATGATTTGGTTTTATTGTGAGACGGATGATTAAAGGTTTTAATCAGGAGAGGCAAAATCTTTTGGTGTTTCATCAACTCGTAGAAACCAAAACCAGATATCTCTCCCACTTTGTATTTGAGCACCAAATTGAAACAGTGTATCAGAAGTCTGGCAGCCAAAACTTTTGAAGTGAAACTTTCTTTTCGGATTCTAATCTTCATTGTGTCACATTATCATTAGTTTGGTCGAGATGTTGAGAGTCTGAAAATATTATTCCAGGGTTCCTGATTTGCCCATATTACATTATAAACCAGACTACTGCTTTGATAATAACTTGAGTACTACACCGAGCAGACGCCAAAGAAGAGAGGTGAGCAACGCGTACAAAGAATAAGCATGGACCGTTTCTTAGAATACTTCCCTGAACGGGGTCAATGGGTGGTCAAGAGACTTATGGCCGAGGTTGGAGGCCCTCATTGCATTTAGAAGGTGCACCAGCCAGAAGTCTCCTTGGGTGGGTGAGCTTACTCATGGCGGTAGGGGCCTGTATGAGCGCGGCCCTTTATCAATTCTTAGCAATTTCTGTGTTTGTCTAACCAACTTCTTACTCGAAGGTCAAGCACGTTACATTAAGCATAGCTAATGCCTTTTTATTCTAAGGTTCAAAATGAGATTGAATAAAATCTTCCTTAAATTTACTCAGAATCAGGTTTGGCTTGGGTTGGAGAAATGAAATATTGGAATATGGGAAAAAATAAGATATCGGAATAAACCAATTTTTTGAGAAGCATTGCCTCCTAACAAATTTAGTTAAAATCATGATTTAAGTCATTTAACCTCTTTCAATGAGATGGGGGAAGTTCAATAGCAAAGTATCCATTTAAATATAATGAGATGGAGGAATATTTTGGCTTAATGGTTGAGAGTGCATTAGAGTTGGTATACAAGCATGGGTTCGACTCCAAACATCCCTTCTCGCCTCCTATTTATTAGAAAAGAAAAAAAAAAGATGGTGAGATTAATTTTTAGAGATATGTTTACATGAAAAACAACTAAAACTAATGCAGTGATTGGTTTGCTACTACTAGTGGATTAGTTTGGCTTTGCTCTCTTTATTTGTGATCTCTCCAGGTTTCGGTTTTGCATACTCAACCTGTGAAGTTATTTTGTTACAATCAAGCTACCCTGTCCATCAAAGTACCCAATCGGATTGAAATTGATAGCCATTTGTCATTCTCTTTTCGGACACGTTCAGTTTCAAAGTAAAAGAAATTGGTTACTGCTGATTTTCCCCCTACCAAGCAGCGTGCTGAAATTTTCAATTAAAGCATTGGTTACAGGTTTCTCTTCTTCAATTTCGAAAGAAAACCATTGAATAAATCGCTCGACTCTCAACCTTTTTTTCTTTTAATACTTGAAGTTATTAGAATCCAGCACTTTACCAACAGTTCAATTGATTAGGAACATATAAATGCAGAAAAGAGTTAAAAATTTTCAATCTCTAAAATCATGAATCACATTGATAGGAAGTTATGCAATAATCAATAAACTCTAAATACAAAAGCAGTGGCGGAATTTATTCTGTTTTGGTAAACTACTGAATTTATTCTTACTTTACTTTGGGGAGGGAGGTAATGTTAATCATCCAAAAACTTCAAAGTTTTGGTTAATAATAATGAACAAGAGTAAGTCTCGACTACAAAGTCAACTCCCACATGGCACTGAGAAAGCAAGTGGCAGCTTGTAGCAAAATTTGAGACTCACGGAGCCGTCTGATAACTACAAAGCGAGCTATTCTTTAGCTCTTTGCTCAAGAATACGCGTGCTTGTTATTTTAAGCGACCCACTCCAATATTTGGTACCAATATCAGATTAAAATTTGGAAGGATATTCTTTGTTGAAAACTCCCATACCACTGTAAAATTCAAAGTTTCGGTACGATTCTCTATTTTGTAGGAACAATTACGTTCATTGACTTGCTGTTGAGCGTCCCTTGATGTCGAGGCTTGTGGTTGGAGATACAAATATCTAGACATTAGTGTTATCACGAAGCTCATGTTTAGATGTGTCTTACCAGTTTGTTTCACACCAGATTTATTTGGATGGTCGGTTGGAGCTTTTCCCTTAAGTGTTTTCTGCCCACTGACGCCATGGAAAATGCTTCGCAGTGATTGGAGTAATATTATAGTAGAAGTTACAAGCGTGGTCGTTTTCATGTAAAACCTACAAATTTCAGAATTCTTTGCTTAAGACATGACTGGTAAAAATTGTTTAGTTTTGAGCTGGGAAAGTGTAGTCTTCTAAAGCCTTCTTGTACTTCTTCCTCACCAAGCCATTGTTGTGTTCAGCAGCTTTGATGATACAAGTGGGCCTAAACCTGTTGCTCTTAGTCATTGGGTATATGGGTCTGCAAATTTTCTTGCTTTCTTTGATTTTGGACATCCGAGTAACTATTTGGAGAGCTCGGCTAGTTCTAGTCACTAGTTGGAGAAGCTTGTTGGAAATGAATGCAGTCATTGGCATTGTTTTGAATCCCAGGCTCGGGGGCAATCGCTCAGGACCATGTCATGTTTAGCTCAACTTCAAATATTAAGATGCAATATCAGTGGGAATTTATACTTCCCAGCGAAAGAACCCAGTTCAACACCTTGCTAAACAGCAAGGGGAATAACCACTATTATTGGTACCAATAGTATCGATCCATACATACCGTCTTTTGAATCTGAAATGGTATGCTAAAACACACTAATATTGATACATGACAAATACCAAAGCAAAAACAATACATCTACTGATTCAGTATTGAGTAGGAATAACCTGACTTCACGGTGCAGACAATTGAATAGATAGTCAATACTTTTCCAAATTTTTAGCATGTCAAATAGGTAGTTTTCTAAGCATACCAAGCAAGTTACGACCCCAATGCCTCCACGGGAAAGCAATTGAAGTAACATTCTAAAACAGATCTTAAAAGTAGCTAAATTTAGGTTAAGTAAGGTAAACTGATGCTTTACTTATTCCAGCTGAGTTCAAAAGCTAATCCTCGAATGGACTACATGAACTCTTATTTAAATGTCAGAATTATATTTTTCTTTCTAAGCATCTGGTTTAGATTTTTCTGCCTCTTGCTGTTGTTTCCACTGCTCGGGGGTAAGAGCTTTCTTTATCGAGAGAGCGTGGATTTGCTTCATCTCCTCTTCGAGAGCAGCATTCACTGTTCGATGCCTATCCAGAAGCCGCTTCCCTTCGAATTGTTCTGATACAATCTCAATTGCAAAACTTGCACCACACCTGATTCAATCACAGACATCATCATAAAATTTCAAATATAAGGATTGATTAGTGTAGAAATTTGAACAGAAAAATGTTAAAGAATAAAGCTCACCCTCCAGATGTATCAATTACTTCCTGAAACACACAATACAATAATTAGTTTAGGAGAAAATGGCACTAGATGTACAAGTATCAAAATAGAAAATAAATCTTAAGAAGGATTTCGCTTGTCCAAATAATAAACACGATGCATATGAAAGCAAATTTTCAAAAAAAAAAAAATTAGAGTGTCTTTGCCAATTAAAATGCAGATAGACTTCTAGCAATCATCAATGCAATCAGTCAGGAAATTTCAACAAGGAACTAAGAACAACTGAGTCAGAAGGGAACCCTGCCAGGCAAAGAAGTTGTGATGCTTGATTGAACTTATAACCTCATACTCCACCTAAACTGACAGGTAAAAAGAATAACATTTCCATTAGATACAAACGTCCTTCAGGCCAAATCCTCATTTCCACCATATGAATCAGATGAAGGATGAGTCATGGATTCAAAATCATTTGATGTACCGCAAAATGTTCTAACTAACTGGGACATAAGGAACATATGAGCTTATGGAAGACATCCCTCATAAATCATAATGCACATAAGAAACCCAAAAAATGGTGGCACTTCAAACTACATCAATGGGGTGATGACTGACAGACACCATTTTTTTCAGCATGTAGCATTTGTTCGGTTTCTTATCAGATGCTTTCACATAGACACAAAAGTACTACCATATTCCAGCAATGCAAGCACGGCTAATGAAAGAATTGCAAATATGCAATTCTACAGTCTTTCATAATCATATAAGGCTACAACAAAAAAAGTTATATTCCCATCAAAACTCAGACAATCAAGCTCAGAGATATATCAACTAGAGACTAGAAAGGCACCATAGTCCTCATTAATGTCTATCAACACAGGTAAGCATGAAGTCATTAATCTTGAAACTGACTTCTAAAAATGTTATCTTTTCAAAACAAAAAGGAAAATTAACTTTAATTTTCTCTTCTCAAGTGAAACCAAACACAATATCATAGGGCACAATATCAACATCACTTAAAACTGGATCCAAGTAGCCGTAATATTAAGATTAACTCCAAAACTATTTTCATCATAAAATCTTTCTGTATAGACATAGGAAGGGACAGCAATGGTTACATATCAATAGTGAGCTTGGGACCCCAGAAAGCTGCAAATTATGGCTGAGTTGCCTTGTGCTCAAACAAATGCATTCACCCTAGAGATAGTATCTAGGTTAAAAGCCAAAATGAGCCCTAACCATTCCAAAAGGATAAACGATCTTTCCACCTCATTCCACTCAAAGCCGGAAAGACATAATTCTTTCTCATTCAGCCAATTCCAGCCTAAAGTGAGGCAACAGACATTTCAAGAGTGAAAAAGCATCTCGAAACATTCATCAAAAGGTAGCATGGCTCTGAACTTCTCACAATTCACAACTTTCCTTTCCATATATTAGAAAACTGCTAAATTGTAACTAAGAAATAATAGTTCTACATAAAGGTACATCATGCAATTTCCCCCAAAAAAAGACACTTTTAATCTTTAATTCTTCCAAAAAAAAAAAAATTGGTTATTTGACAGCAAGAAACTACAAGCAAAACATGTTCAGGGCTTTATTGTAAATGTGGAAACACGATTCGAGAGAAAAAGAAAGCCCTTTAGTTTACAATTACATGATTCAACTTAAAACAAAGAACCCAGTTTAAGGTTTTTCGAAAATTTCCAACTTCGATATGAATATATCATGCATATAAACGTGAGCGAACCAGAAGAACCGAAAACTGAGGAAGCTGAAATAGAGGTGGGTTACCAGATGAGAAGGCTTCAATTTTGAAGTCAATGAAGATTCAACTTGTTCCTTCGTTACCCCCATCTTCCCTTTCTCTCTGCCTCTTCGTCGCCGCTTCAAACTCTTTTTTTCTTTGGTTCTTCGGGTTCAACCTCAAGAGGCAATGAAATAAAGGCCAAGAGTCCAAGATTCCTAAAAAAGAATACAAACCGAGGAACAAATAAAAACGAAAGATTCGATTTGGGTGGAGTAGAGTTTAGGAACTATACTAAGAATATAAATGCCATGATAGAGGGCCCAAAATTATGGGGCATCAATTCTACAATTTTCAAAGAATCAACTAAATCTTTAATTCAATCTTCGTATTGCCCTTCCAGTTATCCATAGTACCTGTCTTTCGAGTTTGATGATTCAATTTTCCTCATTTGATTAAAACTCTGTATCAATTGTAAAAGCTTATATATTAGAAGAAAATTAAAAAAAAAAAAATCTAATTAGATAAATGTAATCGTGATTAACAATGTAAATAGATATTTAATTTATTTAATTGTGCGTTTAAGACAATTTTGACATTTTAACATTAAGTTGGCATTTAATTTCAAAACAATTCTAAAATAAAGATGAATTTTCAAATATTAAAAATAAAATTAAAAAAAAAAAACCTCTCAACATAAACATTTAAAGTCGATTTAAATTATTAATATATTTCATTATTAAGTGTTTAATTATATTATGTTCATCTATTTTTCCTTGTTTAAATAGTGTTCAAAGTTTTTTATATTAATTAAATTTTGATAAGTTAATAATTAATATTATATATTTTAAAATATGTATTCATAATTAATATTATGTATTTTAAATACTATATATATTATATTTATGTAATCATATTTAATATTGTCAAGTTTATAAGAAAGTAATGGAAAGCAAGATAATTTGCAAAAGTAATTTATAGCAGCAATAAAAAATAAACTTGTTTAAGGGTTGACTACCTTTCCAAAATAGAAGACTTACCTAATATTTAGAAGGATTTGGACAAAAATATTATGTCCAATTAAAAATAAGTCAGATCCTAGGTCCAATTTTCAAAACCAAGCCCAGCACAGCTTATTTTATTATTATATTATATATATTTATTTTATATTTTATATATTATATAATTTTTATTATATAAACAATACATATATAATATATTATAGTGTAAACTTTAAAAACTAAGCTAAATTATTTATATTTATAAACTTAATAAAAATTATTAAATTAATAAAGATTGAATTTAAAAAATAAATTATAAAAAATATAATATGAGTGGATTCAAACGGGCTTAGATTATCTATGTACAAATATGGAATAACTTAGACAAAATTTAAAGCCTATATTTTGGGAAGGGTTGGACTTGAATAAATATATTTGATGTTAATATCATGTTTAAATTTGATTCAAATATAACTTGATCCAGCTTACGAATAAATCTAAAAAAATTAGTGAAGTTTGAACGAGATACAATGACAACAGAGGATGCATGGTAAATGCAAGAATTGGCTAGGAATAAAAGGAAGCGTGAGCTATTGGCAAGAGAGATCGATTTGCAGCAGCTAAAGATGCTGCTGTGCTGGCATTTCTATGAAAGTTTTCAGATCAAAGCTACCTCAATACGATTGCCTAAGTCCCGATTCCCTGGTGAAAAAGTTGTTGAGGCAAGAAACAAATAGCAATGGCAGTGAGAGTTATAAGAACCCAAGTTCTTCCCGATGGCCTAAAGATGGCCGTCAAAGGCTTCGACAAGACTGAGGGCTGATATCGACTTCCAATATCATGACAAAATGGACCTGAAGGCACTCTATGCTTATCAAAATTGCAGCTAGTGATCCTTCTCCAATGGCAATTATTGCTTGATTCAGATAAATACCGAAAGTTTCTTTGCAACTTTGGGTGCCTAAGTTTTGTCAAGTTGATCAGAGTCAGAGTCTGATGTCTTGCATAATAGTTATTTGCGGCGCGGACCAGTTTTGAGAAGTTTCTCTTGATGCAAGGAGGCATCCAATTATCTATCCTTAAAGCATATACGTTCATCATTATCTATATAAAGCCACTATATAAAATATAAATGTAAAAAAATTTTTAAAATGATAAAAATAATTACTATTATTTATATTATAAATATTTTTTATTATTAATTAGATTTATTTAATTTATGATTAAAAAGTTTAATTTTATTAAATTAATTAATTTGATAACAAATAAAGAATCAAACATTTATATGAAATTACAATATCGTAAGATTTTTAATTTTTACTTACTTTAGGAAGTTAATTTATTTAAGATAAATAAAAAGAATAAAAAATTATATTATGTTTTATCTTCTTAATGAACTTTTCAATAATATAAAAAAATAAATAATATTATAACAATTTGATATAAATTGTACATGAAATAAAGTTTACTTGTAATATAAATTTTAGTTAGTATACATTTATTAGTTTTATTTCTTTTTTAAATATACAATTATATGTCAAAATATAGATAAATCAATTAGTATTCACATGTGAAAATATGTAATAATAAATACAAATTTAAATAAACATGTGATGTAAAAGGAAAGAGTAGGCTAAAGAATAGACTTGTTCATAGATTGAGCTGAATAAATTTAAAAATTTATTTTATTGTTTATTATATTTATATATTTTTATAATTAAATTTAAATAAAAATATTATTATTTATTATTAAATAATAATTCAAGTCGGATCATATTGGATCAACTTAAATTCTTAAAAATTTTATTTAAAACTTGATTATAAATTTTATTCAAGATCTAACATTTATAAATCAAAGTAACAGCTTGATTTATGAACAACTACTGTACCTTTAAAGATCTTGACTTGTTCTTGGGTCAGTGCAGAGAAGAGATGCCGAGAAAAAGACCGGATAGATGAAGTCCCAAAAAGGAACCAAATCCAAGGCCAACCAAGCTAAGCCACTGGGAATTGGGTTGGAAATATATTTGAGCAAACGCAAGTATCCCTAAACTTTCTCCAATATGAGAAATTATATTCCTTTGAATTTTGAGAAGAGAAATTCGTACTAGATTTTTTTTCTTTTAGAAAAGGAAAAATACATAATATATATTTATTATGAGGCAAAATGTAATTGAGGTACTGAAATAATAATCCAGTACGTGGGCCTAGCATTCCAGAATGAGCACATGAAGTTATCATTGCCTGGAGGATCAATTTTTTAAATTTTATATATTTATTTATTTATTTTACATTTGGTCATCATAGAAAATCAATTATTGGGTTTGTAAAAGAGGAAATTATTAGGTTGGAAATAGGGAGAAAGAAAAAATAGAGTAGAGTTAAACATTTATAAATGTTCATATCAATTACGTAAATATAAATATAATATAAATTATTAAATATATAAAATTTTAAATATTAATAAAATATATATTAAATATATTGTATTAATTATTTTTAAATATGACATGTTGTGTAGTAAATTATTTTTGAATTTAGTAAACTGTCATATGTGTTGTGTTTTCATATAGTAACCAGACTAAAAAAATTTCCATCACCAGTTTAGGTGATCGGTTAAACGAAATTAAACATATAGTGACCAGACTAAAAGGATCTATCACCAATGTAAGTTATCGGTTAAGAGAAATTAAATATATAATCTATAGTAAGTTCATTAGCAACAAAAGTGAAATGGATTTTTATTTCGTTAGTTCTTCCTATCCCCTTACGATTTAAAAAAAAAAAAAAAAATATATATATATATATATATATATAAAGAGTTAAGCACACAATATTCATGAATTAAGTTAGATTGTGAATCGAAATTTTTAAAAATTTTTTATGTAAGTTTAAATTTGGCTTGATCTTGTTCGTAAACACGAGTTACTATTCAAAACATATTAAAATATTAAAAATAATTTTATATTATTATTTATATATCTTTATAATTAAATTTAAATAAAAAAATTATTTTTATTATATGAACAGTGATTTGAATCAAGTCCGATTGACCCGAATCATTAAAAATAAGATTCAGACCTAATCCTTTACGGATTGAGCCTTTAAAGTTGAGTAAGCTACTCGACCCTTAAACAGGTTTAGAGCTATTTTAAATTTGAAATCTTTTTAAATAAATAGATTTAAAAACTTGTTACGTACTTATTTGAGCAATAATTTTCATCGAGTTAGATAACTCAAATTATTAGAACTTAATTCAGATAATTATAAATCGTACAGGATTTAATATTCTAGCCAAGAGTCACGCATAATCCGAGCCTTTTATTTTATGTATAAATAATATATATTTATATGATTTATACGAATTAAAACCAATAAGAAAGCCGTTGTGCAGAAAAACTGGTATATCATCATCTTATAAATATTAATTGGACACCCATACATAACTAAAAATATAACATATAATCATATATTGCCATGTTGCGTACTTCTATCTAATTATCATTCTAGGTTGGGCAAATTAAGTATGTTGACTTTCTCAAGAACTTTTATATCATAGCTGCGTAATGATGAGGACAACTAATCAACAATGAATTATCATCATTAACATAAATCACATATATACTATATATATATATATATATTTTGATAATGTATAAAGTTATGTAATTGACTCAAGAGGAATGAATGTATACGAAAAGTGAGGATTTTTTTTTTTTGTTAAATTTTCTTATTAGTGGCTTAGCGTAATTGTTTTTAATTGATTTGATATTTGTATATTTATATCGTATTTATATTATTTTTATGTCATAATCATATTTAATATATTATATATTTATAAAAATTTTGATCTCTATATTATTATTAAAAGCCTTGAGTAAGTTTAATATCACTAAGTCAAGTGACACTAACTCAGTTAAAAAATAATAAATAAAATCAAATATTTTATAAATTAAAAAATAATTTTATAAATACATTTATGTCTTTTGATTATTTTATTAACTATATTTTCTAATTAAAAAATTACCATTCTCTTCACCACTAACATTTTTTTAAAAAAATTAAAACTTTTTAAGACGATTATCATTCTCTTAAAAACTAATCATATATATATGTATGTATATATATATATAGTTTTTTTTCTTTTTAAATAGTGAGTATGGCATGATCTAGTGTTAATATAATTTGTATTACATTACTTTTAATAAGTTTTTGTATTCAATATTCACGCTATTTATTATATTTTAATTATTTTTTAAAATTATCTATCAAAATTTGAAGCATCGCTCCAACGTGGAGCAAACCCTTTCTTTCATTACAAACTATGGGTGCAGTAATTTCAGATTAGGGGGTAGCTTGGTTTTGTTTGGGGGGGGGGGGGGAGAGGAAACAATAGAGAACTAATGGAAAATAGAGTTTAACTTATATGTAGCAGAGGGGGAGGGGGGGAGAGGGAAGAGTGGAAATGTAATGGCCAACACGATTTAATTATAGGCACACCACATCTTTGTTGTCACCTAGTTGCCCACGTGAATATCCCTTGACTCAAGGGGATATCATTTCAGCATATTCCGCCTGCCCTTCCGCTTCTTTCATTTCCTAATTCGTATCTTTCATTTCTGTCCTGAAATATTATAGATTTACCAAGCCCGTGACGTGCCTCACCTAATGTTGGAACTTGGACTTGTCCTTTAAAAAGGATATATAAGGGAAGAAATTTAAGCTTGACTTTTTGAATAAAAAAAATTATATAATAATTGAATTAAATGTTTAGATGCAATTTAAAATTTTTTATATGTGATTTAAAATCTTAGCTTAAAATTAAATTTTATCTATTTATTTATACAATCCATTATTTTTTGAGTCTTACGACTCAAAAGGTTATTTCGATCCGACAACTAAAAGAATTTCAAAAAAAAATAAATTGATAATTATTATAAAAGAGTAAAATCAGAAAACATAATTTCAAAAAAAGAAATAATAAGATTTCAAAAAAAATAGATTGATAATTATTAAAAAAAGTAAAATTAGAAAAAATAATTAAAAATAGTAATTATTAAAATTATTAATAAAAAATTATAATTACCATTTTATCCTTATTTTATTTATTTATTATTATTTTTATCTTTAAAAAATAAAGGGTCAGTTTCCTAGGTAAGGAATCAATTTCTCACCAATATATATTATATATAATATATAATGTATATAATATAAATAAATTATATATATTGAAAATATTGTTTAAAAATAATAAAATATTTAAAATATTTTATATTAAATCTTAAATTCAT
>JBBYHL010000009.1:8391233-8402318 GCA_038381835.1 Adansonia madagascariensis
ACACCAGAGGTGGGGGCGAATAAAACCTTAAAGATAGTGGCATAGATACACGCCTTGAAGCCAGTTTATTTGTGTTCGTGCAATTACATACAGTCTACAGTTTGTGTGTTGTTGATTCCAACGTTCGGTTTTTACATAAATGCCAGTCGATTTTGTTTTTCTTTGCAAATATCAATCTCTAAAACGATAAATAAAGTTCTCTCTCATTATTAGAAGATGATATGGATGCAGGAAGGAAGAACTTTGTTCTTCCACTTTACGTATCTTGAATTAATATTTGCCAATGTTTATACAACAAATTCATGATAAAATGGCCCAAGTTAACCTCGACAACATCAATTGGTAAAGTATAATCGACAGAGGAACAATTTATGAAATAAATTTAGCCCCCTAGCATACCTAAAATGACCAAAATATATAAACTAAGTGAAAGATGAATTCTAAAAGTGGCCTCCATTACCGTTTCAAAAAGCCATTTTGATCTATATCAATAGAATTACATCATCCCTTGTCTCCTCTATTCTCGAAATTATCAAAAGGAAGGAGAAACAAGGGCTTCTCTAATTATCTCCAGAGGTGGTTGAAAATGGGGCATTTTCCATGACCTTACTCACACTCTTGATCTTCCATGATCAGCAATAATGATGAAATTTAGGCTGTCACAACTTTTAGCTCAGTGCATTCTTTGTCGACATGATATGCTGGCAAACAATTTTCATTCAGCAGTTTTTGCTCTCTGGTTTTTCCCCACAGCACACTATATAGCCCACCGATCAATAAAAGCCCCCCTAAGAGACTGGAGAAACAATAAAGAAACCGAAGTTAGATAATCTGGGAATCGAAATTCGGAAAGATAAATTGAAGGTTAAGATGGTTTAAATTCATAATCAAAAGTAAACCGACAACCTTCCTAAACTGATAAGCTGGCATAAGAGAAATGCGGAACATATTATTGTGAAGATCAGATTCAATGGTGTTGTCATGGCCAAGAAGACTGGCCCCTTCTTCTCAATAACCCATGCTTGTAGGTAAAATGCCACGCCTGTCACCACAATTCCCTGCCGTAATATTATCGAACAATTCATCAATACACGTACAGCTATTTATATACATGTACGTTTACGTACATTTTTTATGTATAATGACAAGAGTAGTCGTAGTAGATGTTTACGCAGTAGGCTACTGCAACGAGTCTAACGTTCCAGCCCAGTCGCCATTCAAAAGGGTCTCTAACCAGAGCAATAGCAACAACAAATGACTGAATTGTGCTTAAGAAGCACTGAAGAGCTGTAAAGAGAAGTTTTGAAGGGTAGCATTTCAAAACCGGACCCTGTTTCACAACCACAAAATATTTTTCAAATGTCCTAACGTAACTTTATGTAAGTAAGATTTTGATCATGTCAAAAATTGATGAGGGAAATGTGGCTGAACCTGCAATACAAGCCATAAGCCCCACAAAATGTTGGAAGCCAACATGAGGAAACAACCCTTTATCCACGTCTCACCGGAGGAAGTTGGGCTATGAAGTGTTTGGGTATGATGGTGCTGAAGCAGGTGATGGAAGCAGAAAAGTTTCATATGGGGACCCTTGTAAAAGGCAAGGGTCAATGAACCGGCCAAACAACTTACTACACCTACAGCTTTTGCAATTCCTGCACTTGTCTTCAACCTCAGCATCTCCATCCTGCCATACAACTTGCTTTGTTTTAATCAATTTAATGAACAAAAAACAAAAGCTAAGACTGCAAAATAAAAAATAAAAAAAAAAGAAACTGGACATTCCAAATTAACCATAACTTTGATCTACAATTTGTTAATTACATAAAACTGAAAATGTAATCTTAACCAGACGTTTGAAAAACATAAAAATATTGAAATTAAATTACACGAAAATGTAATATTATAATATTTAAAATTCTATATATAATATAATTTAAATAGTACCATTTAATTTTTTATATGTTGTTAATTACTATTATTATTTAAAATATTAAAATATTAAAAATATTATTTTAATAATTGCATAATTTATTAAATATTAGTCAGTTGAATATTTATTTTTTAATGATTTACTATTATTAAAAAACATTTATTGTATGTAATTTATAATTTATATTATTATTGAATATACAATTTAGAATTACATTAACTCATTTTATTTAAATAATATATTTTAATATTTATTGTATGCATTGAATTGTTATATGTAAATAATATAAGTATTTTATGGTATGAAAACAATTTATTTACTTGCTTTCAACAATATTATTTATCACATAAATATTATATTTTTTTTCAAAATTTAGAAAGGAAAAAAAAAACAAAACAAAAACTTTTTAAAACAAAAAACAAGAAACGATTGCAAACAACCCTAAATTTCTGAATTGGTTTTTCTTCAGTTTGGCAAATATATGGTGCTCTAAAATTAGTGGGACAATAGATGAGAACAGATCCAAGATTTGACATTATGTTAAAGAAGCCTTGATTTTCATTGTAGACAATGCCAACAAATAAGTGGTCCAATGATTGATTGTTGCCATAGCCAAGTTGTACATCACCACATATATATATAAATATATATATATATATATATATATATATTCAGTTGTTTGTTTCTATTAAAAATCTGATATTCAATGAGAAGAAAAGATTATTGAAAAGGGCCCAACATTACATATATATATATATATATATATATAACTTTTATATAAAGAGTTAAAACTTAAAATGACGTTGCTAAATAAAAGAGCATTTGACAGTATATATCAGAGCACGTGTTGGAAAACTTTTAGTAGCCTGGCTAGATCTACAGTGTTGATGTTTCTGAATTTATTGCATACTGACATTTTTCTTTGACTACTACGTCACCATGGGACCTAATGTTTCTTCTTCGATTTTGATTGAAAGGCATAATTTAGCTGACAGAGGAATTATCGAAATGAAAAAAAAAAAAAAAAAAAAAAAAAAAAAAAACCTTGCATTGAGCAAGGTTTTCGGAGGAAATTATTGACTTTTGTTGCTTACACCAGATTGATCAACAAAAGGAAAAAGGGTGAAAACTATCGAACATCAATGGTTTTTTGGGGAAAATAATTTAATCTGGACTTTTGTATAAACGATAAATCAAATACTTAAGTTACTATAAACAAATAGTCAGGTAGAGATGGTTAAAAATCGTCAATAAAACAAAAATAATTTACATATGTAAATCAAATACATAAGCTACTACCAAAAAAAACAGTCATATAATGATGCTTAGAAAATTGTCAATGTAACCAAAAAATTTGCCCCATAGGTAACAAAATCCTACCCGACTGTCAAAATGGATATCTTGACAAATTTCAAGAGATGGTATAAACCTTATCGATATAGACTTATATCAACGAAAACTTTATCATCAGAATAGGTGACCACCAAGGGTGAAAACTATCAAATATCATTGGGTTTTTTTTGGGGCAAATAATCTAATTTGAACTTTGCATAAAAGATGTTTACGTAAATTAAATACTTAAGTCACTATAAACAAATAATCACGCAGTGATGGCTAAAAAATCGTCAATAAAACAAAAAAAAAATTTACCTATGTAAATCAAATACTTAAGCCACTAGAAACAAACAATCATTATGTGATGGTTAGAAAACTTCAACAAAACCAAAAAAAATTTGTCCCTATAAGAAAATCTTATAGTCAAAATAAATATTCTAACAAGCAATAGTATAAGCCTTATCTATACAGATTTATATTGACTAAAGCTTTATCATCAAAATAGGTCACCACCAAAACTTATTGAAAGTGAATCGTATTTCATGTATATAATATCTATCTAATATAATGCATCGAATATATGACAAAGGTAGAGTGATTGAATAATTGTATTGAACGGTAATGTCATATGAGCCTAAATTAAGCATCCAATTGCTTTGATTTAAAGTATCTGAAGGATGTTTTATATATAATAAGATTATATTAAATATACATAGATTATATTAAAAAAAATGAACAATCAAACCTATTTATTTCTCGATTCAATAGAAATATTATTATTTTGATTGTCTTTTTTTACTTATTTTCTTTATAACCGATGGTTTATTCTGTTGATGTAGGTCCTATTAAGAGATAAATAAATAAATTTATACAACTTGTGTGATAGCTTTAAAGCTTTTCTCGTCACTATAAAAACTCATTACTATTGGTAGATTTTCTTTTTCTAAGCAATTACTATTGTTAGATTTATTACTAAACATGTTTTAACAGGGGAGGCCAAGATTTTATCCAAAAATTAATCTATAGATAGCAAGTCTTTCATTGTAACAAAATAAAGTCTCTTTTTATATTACAATATATATCTTAAGATTTATATTTGATATAATAAATAATATGATGCCTGCTCATTAATAAGTAAATAAAAATTTTATACACCCTCAAAATTAATACACCACTTTTATGTATTTAATTTGATAACATAGAATTTTATATTTATTTTTGAAGGCTTGTAAAATTTTTCATATGATCATTAATGAGATGATATAATGTATTAATTGTATTAATATTAGTTGGATCAAACAAGTGATTGGTATAATTTCAAAAGGAATGGTAGTTAAATTAACAGGTTACTGTGAAAGCTAACAATTCTATAATGGTCTAGAGATGGGTTGGTAATTAACCATGTTGTATTTTCCTTTTTCTTTTCTCATTTAATTAAATTTCCACGTTTTTTTATTGACTTGATATATTCGTGCCGGATTTAGAGGGAATAATATTAATATAATCAACTATTGATATTATAATATCATCTGATTGAGGGGGTTTCCTTTTAACAGCAATCAAAGAGATCGAAAATTAACCAACAAGTAATACTAATAAAATACTATTAAACCATCAATTCCCCCACAGCACTAAAAAGGGAAATTTGCCTCTAAACATATTCCTATTCCTATGACAGTCCCACCATGCAGATTTTTAAAACAACACTATTTACTAATAAATTAAAATTTATATTTCATGCAATGGTCATTTACAAACTTATACATTATTAATAAATTAAATTATATCATTTTATTGAAAATAAAGTTATCCGTATTAGTTTTAAAAATTTTTAATGAAATAATATCATTTATTTCATTCATTGACAATGTGTATAGAAATATACAAGTAAAATTGAACATCAACCAATTCATTGCAACAAAAACATCCTTTCCTATGAAGCAACCTTCTAATAATTTTGTAATTAATCACAAGTCAAAAAGGAATATATTAATTTCAATGGGAGTGACTGAATTATATCATATGGAATTATCTTTGTGGTTTAATGAATCAGTGAGTTGTATGGCACGTGAAGTCTAATGAATCAATGAGTTGTCTGTCACTTGGCATTCTTACTCTCTTGCAGACTAAACCAAGAATTAATCCACTTAAAAGTCTTAAATATTCGTCAAAATTAGAAATAACAAATCGATTTTAAAATACCGTTAAATAGTAGTAATTTCCCTTTTTTTTTCCCAAACTTATGTTAAATGAAAGTATATGAGCGATGGGAAGTTCTTTCCTTGGAAATTAAATATTTCAAATAAAATTGTTATAAAATGTGACTGATGAATCAGAAAAGTCAATGCAAAACTTGGCAGTATAGGTATGAAACTTTATATATATATATATATATATATATATATATATATATATCTCCATGTCTCATGTTAACATGGTTCCCTTTGCAAAAAGTTTGCATTGGGCCAGTGACACTTCTTGTTCTAAGAAATCTTCTAATTAATTATTCTTTCTCTCTTTTACACTTGGGTGTTTAGTTAGCAACATTCACAAATATATATATATATATATATCATGTTAATTAAACAATGAAATTGGTCTCTAAGAAGACATTGTAGTAGTTATATAACTTGATATTCTCTTTAGAAAGTCTACAATTCAAAATCCTAAAATAGACGGAGAAAACTATAAGATGAAATTGTAACTCAAAATGTTTCTCATTAACTGAGTAACTCAACATAAAATAAGAAAAAGGAATGGATATATATAATTGGAAAGATATCAAGAGCTAGAAGTAATTTTACCTGAGTAACAATGCCAAGAAAAAAGTGATGACAGGGAGGCAATTAGTTGTTGCAGCAGCCAAAGTTGCAGTGGTATAAACCAGGGCGACACCATTGATATCCAAGCTTAAAGTTATCCTGAAATTGAAAAATTTCCCAAAACAGTAAGCAAGTGAAATTGAATTCGAGTGTGATGGTTGTATCTGTTAATTCAACAAGTGATTTCAACTGGACTTACCCAAATAAAGATAGCAAAAAAATCTTGCAGAAGGTCCCGAATGATAGAGGGGGCGCAGTTTTCCTAGAGTTTCGAAACAAAATAATCAATAAGATATATTTTTATTGAATTTTTTTCAAAGAATATAAATTGACCAAAAACCAAGGCTAATTGAGAAAATTACCATTCAAAAAACAACGCTAGAGGGATCAAGAAAATGGTTGCAGCAGCCTGTCTGTAAAAAACGAACACGAAATTGTTCATACCGCCATCGAATGCAGCCTTGGAGAGCAAAAACATGCCAGCATAAATAGATTGTATTAGAATGACAAAGAGATATGGCTTCTTTTTATTCATTTTTTTTTTCAGAATTTTTTTTATTTGCACTTGAATTGAAAGTGCAACAATGGAGAGAGGAGGTTTATATAAGTTTGAAGAGTAGTGAGGACATGGGCAATGAAGGGATTCCTCATTGAAAATAACCTGCTTTTCTTATTATTGGGACGTGTGTGGTGAAGATAATAAAGGGACCACCCAAATTTAAGAGCGATGTCTCTCTTCATAATTATTATTCATGCAGTTGAAATTAGAATTGGCTTCTTTGAGAGAGCTAGATTGGTGCCTTTTTTAAGGTGTTTGCAATTCCAGGATATACCATGCAATTATTTTTCTTTTTGATTTAGGAGTCGGTTAATCTATATTCAATATAGACATTGTTTAAGAATTAATTAATTATTATTTTTAAAAAAATTAATATTTAATGCATTATTTGTATTAAATTAAAAAACAATTGTATTTTTCTTTTCTTAATATCACTTTAATTAATTTCATTACACAACCATTAAGGCATTAACCTTTCTTTTCATTATTTATTGTCCATTTCCCTTGTTAATGATTAAAGTTAGGAACATATATATATATATATATATATATATATATGTTCTGTACTGAAAAAGAAAAAAAAAAAAAAAAAGAGAAGGAGAAATTATTGGTCATCCAACGGAATTTCTGTATTGAATTAAGAACAAAGTACATGCAAGTCTCTTAAATTAAAAATAAATAGCAAAGCTTAACTAAGAAAATATTGGTTTCGAAGAAGCTCAAATTGGAAATTGAAATACGCGTAAATAAAAGGCTTCGAAGAACAGACAAAAGACAGAAAAACTAAAGTGACATGATAGGCACGGTTTGATTGAATTGAAACAACTTGAAGATCTAATGGTGTATAATCTATATATAATTTGCGGAATTAAAATTTACAAAATCGATTGAAAATAAATGCTTTGATTTACTAATATAAATAAGATGGAAAAAATGAAAATTGTTCAATTATCACAGCATTATTATTATTATTATTTGATTTCGTAGAATTTCACTAATTATAGGCGGAACCTCATCTTTATTTCTAACACATGTAAATATTGAAATTATTTTCATTTCATTTTTGTTCACTTAATTACTAAGATAAAAACAAGAAATTTAAATTTTTTATTAACTAAAAGAAATTCAAAACTGATAAATTAAATACCAAATTTATAATATAAAATTTGTTTGGTATGACACATAAAATTAAAGTTAGTTAGATTTTTTTATTGAATCTTATATAAAAGATATGTGTGATTTTAGAAGTAATTTTTAATTGGTAAAAATTAAAAATGAAAAGAAATTAATGATTAGAAGGAAAGATATAAAATTAATGTAATTAAATAACAGTATCAAAGAAAACTTTGCCTCATATATTAACACTCCTACATTGAAAATTAAATAGTTAAAAAATTCTTGAACATGTTGAAAAAAAAAATGAAATTATTAAAAAATCTTGTCAAACATGGAATCTCTTTAAAATATAAATTTATATTTGATGGACTAACAATGTATAGATCTAGACACAATAGTGAATCAAATGATGTCATCTTAAAATAAAAATATTTATATTTATTTTTAAAAACTTTTAATGAGATAATATTATTTAATTCATTGACAATATATAGATATATATACTATCAATGTATCAAATATAAACATAAAATATCAAGCTAATCAAGTAGCATGTGAGTTCTAAAAGGACAAAACAAGAAAAATTAAAAGAAAAAAAAATGTGATTGATATGAAGGTCAAGTCCAAAAAGCTAACTAATTCTCTCACAAGTCGCACCGACCGGAAAATTAATCCATTTTTCAATAATCCCACGTGCAAACAAAGTGAATTACCACTGAAACCTCGGATCATGTCTCATTTTTCCTACCTATAATAACTTTTGTCAGAATTCTTGGAAATGCTATTATCATTTTGATCGCTTGCAAAGTCTGGTCTTACAAGTATCAAATGTTTAAAAGTTAGTTAAAGTTCAAGTGTTATTATCCTTTTGATCACTGTGAAGTTTGGATTTGATCTCCAACAATAGCAAAAATTTTCCTTCTCCAATTTTTCTCAATTTGTTTTTTCTTTTTTACCTATAGAAAAGAATGAAATTATGATTGAAAAGATTTGCGGCTACGTTAGCAATTGTTCTCGTTTCTTTATTTCTAAATTGTCGCTTTCGTATTAAAGAAGGATATGTAAACCTCATGCACCATTGTGTTTGTCCCTCACGTTCAACACGCTGGACCACAACTGAATGTTCCACTTCGGTGAACGAATAATTTGGCTAGCTTAGCCAAGCTAGCTAGCTAGCTACAATTTCAACTTACTAAATCTAGTGGTGGATCAGTATACTAAGCCAAAAGAGCTTCGACGTCTTTAAATCTTTTGAGATCCAGGTTCAAGCCTTTAGCACCTTTATGCATGACAAGGCTTACAATTCCTTTACAACCAAAAAGAATTCAATAATTTAAAATTAGGGTTGGATCCAAGGGGAAAAAAAAATAACAGTGGTCGCTATCTCAACCCAAAATATTTACGCTGAGATTGGATGTCCTCCAATCTTGAAATCTGAATTCTTAGGTTATTAATTAATTAATACAATTAGGAAAAGTTCTAGTTCATCTTTCATCAAAATGGTTGTCTTTTATATGTCCTGAATCAAGAATCTGAATATCTTAAAAAAAAAATTCTTGAGATTGAATTCTTGTGCTATTAACAAATGCCATTTTAATTATAAATGTTTAAATATCACCATTGCTGAGCTATTTTTGTGCAGTTGAGTTGAGTAAACTTTTAAATTTTTCATGTGAAAACTGATAAAGATTTGTTAAGGTAACATTGTCAAAAGAAATCGAAATTATGTCTCCGAAGCATATTTCGATATATTTTTTTTAAGTTAATTGCGGATTTAATCAAAGAAATAGTTAAGGAACAGACTTTCTCTTATCTCAAATTAGCTTTTATTCTTAGTATTTATAACTTAATTATAAATATGTTGGGGCATCTAATTTTGACAGGCTTAAAACAAGTGTTTTTTTTTTTTTCCTCTGGAACTGCTGGACAAGTGTAAACTCACAAATTTCTTACATACAAAGCATACAGCTGCATAAAATCCACTATAAGCTCAGTAAACATATACTTTTCTAGCTTAACAAGAAAATCTACCAATCAACTTTCAACAAAGAAACACGAATTTCAGAAATCTAATTATTTTATATTCGATTTATTATTTTTAGAAGTTAAAAATAGTCTCCCCTAGCAAGTCACAATGGCATATATGATGAATGGAATAATGTTAATTGGCATAGAGCCCACCCCATTGCTTGATTTTTATCATCTTATGTATTTAATATTTATTTTAATTTATAATATTTTGGGCAATTTTACTTTAAATGTTCAAATGACTGTTTCGTGATGCCTCTCCATGTTTTCAATAGGTACCTGAAGCACTAAGTTTTTAACAAATAATTCTTTTTTTTTTTTTCCGATTTCCTTTTCCAAAAGGCTCTGCCTTTATAATTTGAAATACAACATATGGTATCTAATCTGAATAAACTAGAGATTAAGTTCTTGGTTGCTACTTTTTTCGTTTCTTTTTACCCTTCTTTAAATCCACCATCATTCACTTTAAAACGTCAATGCAATTCCAAATTACCAACCTCAAACCACGAATATGGCACCAAAGCTCTTTCGGTTATTAATTAATTCGTCACTAATTTTCAAAGCCAAAAATAGTTTCAAGAATAATATATGTATAGCAAAATCTATGTTTTTAACATATTTTATGTATTCCATCAAATAATTTTGGAGACAGAGAGATTCCCTCCTCAACGCCTTATAATATATTATTATATATCTTCTTTTGAGAGATATGTTTTTGTGTAAGTTTTCGTTCATGATGTTTACTTTTCCACTACCAAGCAAAAAAATTATATTCTTTTCTCTTCTATTTTTTTAATATTTTTTAGAAATGATAAATTTGATTGAATTTGAAATATGATAATCACATATAATCAAATAAATAAATCAACTAAAATATATATATATATATAAAATTGGAGCAATCTTAGATATAGAGAAACTCGAATCTAAGATCTCAAAGCCTCGAGGCTTTCTCCTTGCCAATAAACCAAGGATTTTAAGATCATATCTGAAAATAATCTAAATTAAAAATAACATAAGTTTGTAATGATTCAAATGAGAAACGTATTAATTATCTTAATTAAAAACAACTCAAATTTAAATAACTTGAATATATGTGCAAATTGTGCATTCAATATGCTTGAGCTGACATAGTTATCTGAATTAGACCTGCTCAAGGGCCGGGCTACCCGCCCGAGCCCGAAAGTCCGCCCGAAATTTGGGAGGGTTTGGACAAATATAATAGGCCCGAAAAATGGGCCTGGACAAAAAAAATAGGCCCGATTAAAAAATGGGCCGGGCCTTGGGTTTGACTT